>JANSTR010152663.1:0-10729 GCA_025434805.1 Antipathozoanthus remengesaui | reverse complement strand
CCTGGACAGCATATAAACAGCAAAATGCGGTATTATTTACAGGCAACCCAGTGTAGGCTTCTTGAGCCTCTTGTTTTACTTCGATAATGTGGGGAGTGGTTGTCCAAATCTCCCGAGCCAAGGGCTCATGTATCAAGTGCTCGAAGGTGCGCCCTTTACCCCCTCCCTCTGTCAATGCTCTGTTTTACGGGTATTTAAAGCTCCAACTACATGGATCAGAGGAAAGTCGAAACAGACGTTGAAATCACGGAGAATCAAACTGGGGACCTCTAGCACAGTAGGCAGCGCGCTAACCAACTGCGCCACGCCTGCCCCTACAAACTATGGTTAAATATCCAAACTTTGACCACAGCCATCGATTACCAAAGCAATACCTGTAACGTCATTTACAAGGATCTCTTGAATAACAGGAAAAAGGGTTTCCTCAAACATGACAACCTCTGCTTTGTTTTTCTTGCAAGTTGCTCTGTAAAAAAAATGAAGTGTTTTGAAAACTTGATGACCTTCTACAGTTTACTGAACCTAATGTTTGATAAGATATCAAAACCACAGATGTGTAAGGACAGAACCAAAATTAACATGCAACCAAAAAAGATGTTTGAAAAATGATGTTTGAACATCATTTCTTCTTTACTGATTTAACAAAAGGCAGAAATCCATCGTCTTTCATGACAACTGACAGATTTACATGTAATTTGTTGCCAATTATCAATGTGATACAAACCTTATTGCACAGCAAATTGCTTCAAATATATAGTGATTAAATTGTGGTTTGCTTGGGTTCTGGAAGAAGAATCAAAGACACTTTCACATGACATCCAATCCAAAAAAGAAGTTCAGTTCTCAAATTATTACTAGGGACGGCACAAAAGAATGGACTTATAGTATATAATAACCATCAGATGGAATACAACTAGCTGGACACTCTTAAGCACAGAATAAGCAAAGTTTAAGTTTGGTATTTTTCGACAGCTTGGTTGGGTTTAAGTGCACTTTCAAGGTGTACTTTTTTTAAAAACACGCTTTTTGCAGCTAACCATAAATTTTAGATATTTAGTTCTTTTATATGTAAACTAGAGATTTTATAGAAATTCCCAATTTTATAGTATAGTACAGTATTTCATAGTTTTAATATTGGTCAAACCACTGTAATGTGCAATTGAACAATTATAAAGTCATTATTATTATTGTTTTGTAGAGAATGTGAAAGCAAGAATAGAAACTAACAAGATCTTCACTTGGCCTCAAACATTAAGCTTCCAATTTTACCAGTCGCAAACCTAATAAAAAACTAAAACATAATAGAAACAAATGAATTAGATTAACAAGGAAAATGAAATTGGGAACTTAAAATTTTAACAAACATTACCATTGTCAATAGTTAAAGTGGCTACTGTGAGAATTAGTTACTTTCCACTGACTTTCTTGATTTTTCTAATTGTGATTTCAAAAAGTAATCAAGAAACATCCTTACCTTGCTGACAAGACTCAGTTTTGCAGATAATTGCTTAAGAAGTGGTTTTACAAATGGAATGATGTTCTCTTGTAACATGGAAAATGTCCTCATAATACCTGTCAAAATATTTAATCAACTTTAAAAACATGCATGTGGAAGGAATCCTATGGACTTAATGGGTGGTTGATAGACTTCAGTGATGGAGCACTAAGCTTTTTATATCTGCTTTCTTTCTTATATTGAAGATTATATATATATATATTATATATTATATAAACCACATTACATTATTAACTACTTATTAACCAAGACTGGTCATTACGGGAATGATCAAACTGAGGCCGTGCTGTATTAACCGAGCGACAGCGAGGTCAATGTGTGGAGGCCAAAGTTTGATATTTTCCGTAAAGACCGAACATTCGAGGTTAATAATTATTTTATTATAATTTTTATGGCCTTTGTCTGAAAACGACAACACTGTGCAAGAGATCATTTTTTACTTTGCACATCTGGGTATGCATACCCTTAGGTCATTAACAATTGGGCATTACGGGAAATACAGACCTTCCAAGAACCAATCAGAGTGCGCATAATATCGTGGTCATATAATAAATTGCATCAATATATATATTTATTATATGGCTGGTTGATTTTGTGAGCTGTGATTGGTCAATTTCAGGTCTGTAAGTTGCTGTACGGACCTCTATCTCTTGAGTGGCCATCTTTTACAAAGTTTGCTTATATTTTTCTACAAAGCCATCTATAATAAATATCTTATTAGCCTCATTTGCTTGGTCTGTAGGGTAAGTTATGAATCCTCGTTTTTTCCTTCCCAATTTTTATGGCACTCGCGCTTCGCACTTGGGCCATAAAAGGAAGGAAAAAACTTGGTCCATAACTTACTGTACGTGTATGGACCTTGCACTCAGCTAATATGAGGTATATACTAATTACTGTAATGTAATGTCATGTAATGAGGCGAGGTGAGGGAAACTGTGGTGTTGTATGATGTGATGTACGTAATGAAATGTGGTGCAGTGTCATGGCACTGTGTGATGTAGTGTGGTATGATGTTATGCTATGATGTAATATGATGTGATGTGGTATGATGTAATGTGTGGTCTGGCCAGGTGTAATGTGATGTTGTGATGTGATAGGATGTGATGTGGTGTAATAGGATGCGATGTGGTGTAATGGAATGCGATGTGGTGTAATGGAATGCGATGTGGTGTGGTGTAATGGGATGCTATGTGGTGTAATAGGATGCGATGTGGTGCAATGGAATGCAATGTGGTGTAATGGGATGCAATGTGGTGTAATCGGATGCAATGTGGCATAATGGGACGTGATGTGATGTAATGGGACGTGACATGATGTAATGGGAGGTGATATTGTATGATGTGGTGTAGCGAAAATGTATTTCTTTTATTTATGACATTTGCAGTGGTGTTTTACCGACTGAAGGCAAAGCAATAGGACTCTGGATCCCTTATGAGGCTTGTCTTCATATAATAATTGCAGGTTCAGGTGGAGTAAGAGGTGACAATCCACAACACCAGCATTAGCCTACTCATAATTATCGACAAGTGTGTGGGTTACTTTATGTCCCCCGATAGAACGTCAGGAGACTAGACCAACAGCTTAATGTTCCTGTCCCCGGACAGTGTGGTGAAAGAAGGTCCTAAAATAATTCAACCCTCGGCAAGGCCAGGGATTGAAGCCAGGACCTTGATTGGCAGTCACAGATCTAACCGAATGAGTAAACCAAATGTAATATAGTGTGGTGTGATGTGATGTGGTGTGGTGTAACGGGATGCGACATATATACATTATATCTTATTAGAAAGTTGGGTAGTGAGTATGGCTGGATATTTTTATGAGTCATGTAGTGTTGGACGAACCTGAAGGGCAAGCCTAATACAAAGGACACATAAAAATATTTGTGTGGTGTAAGTGAGTGGCATGGTAAGATGTGCCATGGTGCAGTTTTGTGAGAGGGCCATGGTGTGGTTTGGTTGGATGTGCCATGGCGTGTTTGGTGGGATGTGCCATGCTGTTGTTTGGTGGGATGTGCCATGGTGTGTTTAGTGGGATGTGCCATCGTTTTGTTTGGTGGAATGTGCCATGGTGTGTTTGGTAAGATGTGTCATGGTGTTGTTTGGTGGGATGTGCCATGGGGCCATGGTGTGTTTGGTGGGATGTGCCATGGTGTGGTTTGGTGGGATGTGCCATGGTGCCATGGTGTGTTTGGTGGGATGTGCCATGGTGTGGTTTGGTGCGAGGTGCCAAGGTACATGGTTTGGTGGGATATGGTTTCATGTAATCTCATTTACTTTGTGGTTACTGAGATTAGGGAGTATTAATATTTTGTGTTGGTAACAAAGACTCAAATCCTTGTTCTTGTAATTTTAGCAACAATAAAATCATCAACAGTAAAAATAACAGAAATAATGATAATTTGAAACTAAAAAAAATCCAATCCGGCCAACAGTAACAAGGTAAATTTGAAACCATCCTCTAAATAGATACCATTCTCACAGTATGTGATAAAATGAATAAAGTCAACTTACATTTCATAATATATTCATTTTCTTGTGAACCAGGAACATCCAGAACACTAAAGAGGCTGTTCAACAGCTGCTGAAGGAATGGTTCCACTTCCTTTGCGCTAACACTTCAACAACAAAGCAAGGTTTTCAATAAATGATCAAGAAATGACCCCACCTTCTTTGCACTAACAATTCAAAGCAATGCTTTTGATAAATGATCAAGAAATGACCCCACCTTCTTTGCACTAACAATTCAAAGCAATGCTTTTGATAAATGATCAAGATAGAATCCCATCTTCTTTTCACAAACAATTCAACAACAAAGCAATTTTGTAACCAATGAACAAGGGTTGACTGCACCTTCTTTGCACTAACAATTCAAAGCAATGCTTTTGATAAATGATTAAGAAATGACTCCACCTTCTTTGCACTAACAATTCAACAACAAAGCATTTTTTAACTAATGAACAAGGAATGATTGCACCTTCTTTGCACTAACTATTCAATGTTTTTGATAAATGATCAAGGAATGACTCTACTTCATAAGCAATAATACTTCAACAAAGTAATGTTTTCAATAAATGATCTAGTAATGGTTCCACTTCCTTTGTACAACTCAAAGCAATGTTTTCGACAATGATTAAGGAATGACTCTACTTTCTTTGCACAACAACAAAGCAATATTTTCCACGAACTCCTGAAATATATTCTGAGCTGATAATATTAGTAGTAGTAGTGGTAGTAGTAGTAATAGTAGTAATAGTAGTAGTAGTAGTAGTAATAGTAATAGTAGTAGTGGTAGTAGTACAGTAGTAGTAGTAATAGTAGTAGTAATGGCAGCAGTAGTAGTAGTAGTAGTAGTAGTAGTAGTAGTAGTAGTAGCAGCAGTAATAGCAGCAGTAATGGTAACGATCATAGTAATGTGTTAATTAATACTTCTAATTGCATTATGTCATCAAATTAAATGTATGCTCTGTACGTAGCTAAAACTCAGGTTAAGAAAACAAAATTAGGATAACTTACGGCGCTCCTCCTCCTGGTGTCCTGAGCATCAAGATCCTGTCAATACAGTGGGCGGCATAGCTGTGTACCACGTGACTCTTAGCTCGTAGGTGATTGGTCAGGAGTGGAAGACAACCAACAAGAAGGTCACGGGGTAACTATAATTGCAGACATAACTAATTCAAGCTAATTCTGGTCCATTAGCACCCGTAAATACGAAAAGAACTGCTTATCGACTTTCGTGTTTCAAATGCATGGAGCAACAAAGAAATTACATTACAGCTGCAATTTGTATTGTGAAATTTGATTGGAATATCTAACAAACTGGTATGCCATGACTGAGATGTGAGATCTGGAGATGTCTTGGTGGTCATGATTACAGTACTGTCACCAACTAAAACAGTGCTTTTAATGACTTGGCAAAACGCATTGTACACGACATATATTAAGATCTATTTGGTATTTATGTTATTATATTTAAAAAAGTATTTAAAATAGCCTGCTTAAACAGAGAGTATAAAAAAGATAGCTCCTCCCTCTTTTCTCACCTTGGAAATTAAATTTGAAATTCAAAATACACTGAACAGTAAACGAAACAGACACGTGTTGCAGACCTCTTCACTAGACTCGAATTATTGAAAACAGAGACCAAATAAACTTGAGAAAAGTGAACAGAAGGAAGCTGCAAATACTTTTGGTACAACTTGTATTTGTTGGTCTGAGAAACGTGTTTGCTTTCACATTTATCTTCCATGTGATTAATTTGAATATTGCGCGCTATAACATCACATGTTACACAGCTGTGTCAGAGTTGTTCACTTAACGGTGGCTGACTGGCAAATGAACCAACCAATGGCCTGACCAGTCCCTTTTATACTGAAACTTCCTGTTTAATTGCAAAAACCTTATTAAAGGTTATTGCTCTTGGCATGTCCTTCCATTGGTAAATACTGACAGTTTATTTTTAACACAGACAAAAGCAAATAAATGGTATCAGTGCTGATTATATTTTACTTTCAAGGAAATTTCAAGAATCAGAATATATTAGAGGACTTTCACAAACTTTCCAAAACAAGAAAAATTCATGGATTGTTTTGAGCAAAATTTTGCATGTCATAATTCAATTCCCTTCAGCACAACTGGACTTGCCCATAGCTAGCCTAGACATTGTGTTGGAAGAATGAAAACATAGACCACTCCATAAATTCAACTTCAACAGACTCGAGAGAATCTCTGGTAATGTAAGTGTTGTTACTATTTATATGTTTACACCAAGTCAGAAAAAATAGATCCTGGGTTAATCAAAATTTGCATCGTGAGCACACAGTATTTAATTCAGTCCCACAGAATTTACGGCTTTCAGTTTTGTGTGAACCAACGCCAACCGCAAATTTGATGTACACTGATCAATTTTATCCCAGGAAATAAAATCCTGGCACTTCTGACAGTGTCAAGCGTAGTTGTTTGACTGTTTTGACACTACCAGATTCTTCAATATTTTAAAAATGTATAGCCGGGTGTATAGTTTATTTTCAAACCAACAAACGTATATTACTTGGGAAATATTCAAAGAAATGGAAATTCAGAAACATGATTATGGAAAATGAAAAAGTAAAAGGTTTGTTTTGCAGCTCATTAATATTAGTGAAAATAATATATATTAATACTGTTCTTACGATTTAGGTTTCTTGAGATTGTGTTTTCTAGGTCTTGAGGTCTGTGTTTTCAATGCTATAGTCTAGACACCCCAACTTCGGCGTCGCTTTCTAAAGTCGAATGCACTTTACTGATCTCTGATTACTTCTAGTTGTAGCTGCTCTGATAATAAATCGTTTTATGTAATATTGTTATTATTTATTATTATTATTATTATTATTGTTATTATTATTATTATTGTAAAACATAACTTAATTTCTGGTATAACACTTACCATACTTCTAAACGTCATGATGTATTTCATGGAATCTGCCTTCAGTACTGGATGTTCATCAACTGGTAAATAAATAAACAGAAAGACTGCATTTCTTCTCCTCACTCCACACTCCAACATTTTTATTTGGTAGAAGAATAGGTTTCAAACTGAAATGGATAAAATCAACTTGCTTCTTTTATAAGCTAGGCAGCAAAATCAATGGAAGACAAGTGCGAAAGATTAATAAACTAAAAATAAATGACTATGGAAAACCATTGATGCGCATGTTTCCCTACAAAAGTAGATGAACTTGATTGGGAAGAATGTGTGGGTTAAATGTTGAGCTCTTGGACAATGCAAAAGAGAGATTAGGGTTTTACTAAACCTTACTTCCAGATATCACTTGCAGACATCGTTTTGAAAGTCATTTATTGTAAATATAATGGTAGCTACTTGACTAAGGCTCTGTTTATATATATAGAACTGAAAGTTGACCCAGGTGGAAGGGCCACTCAAGTCAACTGTAGCGAGTGTTTACAAGACAAACAAGTTTGCCTGGTTAAATGAGTCAACAGCTGGCCGAGTCAACAGTTGGCCGAGTCAACAGCTGGCCAGGTCAACAGCTGGCCAAGTCAACAGCTGGCCAGGTCAACAGCTGACCGAGTCAACAGCTGGCCGAGTCAACAGTTAGCCGAGTCAACCACTGGTTGAGTCAACAGTTGGCTGAGTCAACAGCTGTCCAAGTCAACAGCTGACCGAGTCAACAGCTGGCCAAGTCAACAGCTGGCCAAGTCAACAGCTGGCCAAGTCAACAGCTGGCTGAGTCAACAGCTGGCCGAGTCAACAGCTGACTAAGTCAACAGCTGGCTGAATCAACAACTGACCAAGTCAACAGCTAGCCAAGCCAACAGCTGGCCGAGCCAACAGTTGGCCAAGTCAACCGCTGGTCAACTCAACAGTTGGCCGAGTCAACAGCTGGCCAAGTCAACAGCTGGCCAAGTCAACAGCTGGCCAAGTCAACAGCTGACCAAGTCAACAGCTGGCCAAGTCAACAGCTGGCCAAGTCAACAGCTGACCGAGTCAACAGCTGACTAAGTCAACAGCTGGCTGAGTTAACAGTTGGCTGAATCAACAACTGACCAAGTCAACAGTTAGACAAGCCAACAGCTGGCCGAGTCAACAGTTGGCCAAGTCAACCACTGCTCGACTCAACAGTTGGCCGAGTCAACAGCTAGCCGAATCAATAGCTGGCCAAGTCAACAGCTGGCCGAGTCAACTTGAGTCAACAGTTGGCTGAGTCAAGAGCTGTCTGAGTCAAGAGCTGGCTAAGTCAATAGCTGGCCGAGTCAACAGCTGGCCGAGTCAACAGCTACCAGAGTCAACATCACATCCTCTATTGGCTGAGTTGACCCGGAGGTAGCACAAGTAGAAGGGTGATTCTTCTACTTGGGACAACTTCTCTACATGTAAATAGGTTCTTTCTGATAGTGATTCCAAAATGAGATGATGATATGGCTGCTGCAATAATGTATATACCTTTGCGTGATCTACTCTCATTAATGTCAATCAGACTTACCATAAACACTCTAATAAGCCTCCAGGGTCTTATCAAATTTTGGGCCCTCTAGAGGCTGCGGGGGCTTATTAGAGAGGGGGCATTTTAGAGAGGGGGCTTAAAAATCTCATTGACAGACAAAGACAGAATTACACTATAGAGTTTGAAATGCAGCTTTAATAACAACTACGAACACTGGCATTATATAACCCACGCCCCTGTCGTAGAGCTCTAATTTCGGAAAATCCTTCAAATAACCGGTTTTAACCGGTCGAGATCTTCGAGTGCCGCGACATTCACTGCAGCGGTGGAAAAAGGGATTACTGTGAATCTACTCCCATCATTTGCTTCAAAGCGTATTTTCTTGCACTCAAACCAAATTTAGGAAATCATAATCTTAAAGCTTCGATATTTTTTCGTTTTAATAACAAAACAAATGTTTTTGCTTCAATTCCGGCCGTGAGGTTAAACCGCTTCTTTAATTTCATTGCGTATTCTCGAGGTTTATTCTGATCAAGAAATAGTGGCCGTTCATTTTGAACTCACGATAGATTAGCTTTTAAAAAATATAAGCCACATGTGTAACAGCGGCTAACCTAATTTTTTTTTTCAGGTAAGTCTTGCGACTTTAATGCGAACAGTTGCGGATTCACTCAGTTAAAGTCTGACAAGTTTGACTGGACTAGAAGAAGTGGAAGGACTCCATCGCCATACACCGGACCTAGTAGTGGACATGGCGGCTCAGGCGAGTATCTGCAGTGAAACGCATCTTGATATAATAATCATAATCATAATCATAATCATAACCATAATCATAATCATAATCATGATAACAATAATATTAAAAAATAATAATATAATAATAATAATTTATTTCTATAGCGCTGTTACTATTACTATTCAATACCGCTTTCCGGATCAAAAAGGAACAAGAATATTTTACAGTATTACATAGAGTTACGATTAACGTTCAATTCCATGAATACAACCCACATGAATTTCTTCTGATGGTGAAATTCCAGATAAAGGTAAATTTGCATCAGAATATGAACACCAAAATTTGTTTCCAGCTGAAAAAAACAGTTGAAATAAACATTACATAAACAATCATGTTGTAACCTTCCAACCTGCTCCAAGTATTTTACGAAAGACGTTACGAAAGCATTTTAGGCATTTGGCTTACATATAAGTTTCTCGGGATACCTAATCATAAACGCTCAATCGCAACAATGGTTCTTGTTGTAAGAAACGCAGACATAAATGTGGCAAACTTTAATTACGTTATTTTAAATTCTAAAATTATTGGTTGCTAATTCAAAAGAAACTTCAATTGTACTTATTGCAAAGCATCTTGGGTGTTTATAGGACTTTAAAAGTAATCGTGTTCCAAATTGAGTGGATGTTATCGTCGGTAATGTTTAACAAACTGGTAAAATCCAAGAGCTTTGGTGTAGATCCACTTTAGCCAGATGTGTTTTGTTGTGCACAAAGTTTACTCCGATTTACCCTTTTTCTTCTGCGTTTAGCTTGTATTTGAAGGTATTCGAGAGTCAAGATATCGTGGAGAGATCGACATTGATAATGTCAGAGTTCAGGATTGCAGCGGTAAGACGTTTTACATTTCCATATTTGGCAAGATTGATGGTTATGAGCTGCTAATCATTAGTTGTGGAACCACTCAAAAAGGTTAGAAATTCAATGACCAGAGTCTTTGATTGTGTTACAGGCGGCGGCACCCCTCCACCCCCGGTACCTCCTACACGACCTCCAGGTGAGAAAACATTGCTTGGATAATCAGTGTATAATCTAATGTAATAGAGGCGAGGGAACGTTTTAATTTAAAACAACCGCGAATCACAAAAATAAATGACGAAATAATATGATTGTGAAAATATGATGTCATTGCTGATTCAACCAAAGACGTTATATTGATGAAACTAATCGATTTGGAAAGTCTCAAATATCCCTTCAGTTTATATTCTTGTTTAGGCATTTTGGCATCTCCTGCTTTTTGGAGAAAGCAGCTCTAATGATAAAATAATTAATGAAATTGATTTGATAAATGATTTATAAATATTAGGGTCATATAGAGAGGAGTTTTATGTTACAAATAGATGACACGAGTGAGCGAAGTCAAGAAATACATGTTGTGAGATGTCTTCGATACAACACTGTATAAAAATCTTATAGTTGCATTGATAACGGATAGAGTCCGATAGAATAAATTAGGATAAAGTAAAATATAATATAAAACA
>JANSTR010152652.1:0-10729 GCA_025434805.1 Antipathozoanthus remengesaui | reverse complement strand
TCTGTCTTTGTCTGTCAACGAGTTTTGAATAAGTCCCCCCTCTCTAATAAGGCCCCCCCCCTCCCCTCCAGAGGGCCCGAAATTTATTGGAGTTCCTCAGGGGCTTATTAGAGCTTTTACGGTACTTACTAAAGACAGTGGATATGTTACAGAAGTACCAACGTCATCGTTGATGGCACTATATATGAGTTGATTTGGGTAAGACGATTCAAATAATCAACGAAACAGTTCCGCAAACTGGATCTGGTAATCCCTGTGTCTGGCATTCACAATAAGCAGTTGTAGAATTCAGCCGATGTTTAAAGTGGAGACATCAGTATAGGTATATATTATATATCAGTGTATATTGCTCCACATTAAATATCGGTTGGATTCAGCAGGTATTTTATTATTTCGAACAAATGGAGGAGGCGTTCCAATTTTAAAAAGAAAGTCGCCATAGTTTTATTTCAATACTCGGCAAATGCAACTTTAAATATAATTATAAGGAAGACGCCGCTACTGAAGTTGACGAACTTCCGTTAACAAACTTTGACTAAACTTTATCACTGTTAGCTATCAAAGTTTTGAAAAACTGAATCAAGCAGAGTTTAGCTATAGTTCGTAGTGTGTAAATCTTTTTCACAGAATAAATAGCCCAGCGATTACGATAATTATAGTGTCTGCAGCTTTCAGTGTTAGCTTCGATCGAGTGTTGAATGAAAACTTCATTTTCAAATTTGGCACTCACCATTATTGAACGCCTCTCGTTTACTTTTTAAAAAGTCATTTTGATTGAGTTTTCTGAAACTATCAATTTAAATAAGTTAAACCAATGGCGATACTTCAGTTTTGATCTGCATATTATAAAAACCTAATAGAAATCACAACTTCACCCATAATACCCTCTTTTCCGCTGACAAAAGTAAAAAATCAAAGCACTAAAACTTCTAAGGAGTGGAGGTAGGACAATGGGACAATGAATCCCTTGGAGGGGGAGGGGAGGTACAAAAATCCTTTGGTTGCGGGGGTGTGGAACTACACATTTGTACTTTCAACATCATTTAATTCTTTGTTTTCTGCTCTCTGGTCTTCGTTATTCGTACTTTCAATATAAATCAATTTCTCTGCTGCTCTCTGGGTTTCGCTATTATGGCTATTCGTACTTTCAACATCGAATCAATTTGCCCTTCGCTATTCGTACATTCGACAAAAATCTTTGGACCTCGCTATTCGCACATTAAACATCAATCAATTCAACCTCCGTCTTCTACATATCATTCAACATATTTATCCATGAAGGGCCCTCATTCGCCATGTTTATCTATCGGGCCCCTCATGCACCGAATTTCATTTTATGGAGGCCCCCTCATTTGCCATATTTGTCTACAGAGGCCCCCTCCTGCGCTACATTTAGCTGTGAAGACCCCTCATTCACCATATGTATCTATGGAGTTACCTGCCTGCAATAAGGGTGTCTCAAGCAACCTCAGTAAGTTCACTTCTCAGTCATATCCACCGCTTTGGCCGTCGTCAGCCCTCTTGCCTTCGAAAGACAGCTGTAACTTTCGCCAAGGAATCAATAATGAATAAATAATAATGATGATAATAATAGTAATAATAATAATATCATGATAATTTAACTTTATCCTAAGCTTGCAGCCACAAGACT
Organism: Antipathozoanthus remengesaui; assembly: GCA_025434805.1. Taxonomy (NCBI): domain Eukaryota; kingdom Metazoa; phylum Cnidaria; class Anthozoa; order Zoantharia; family Parazoanthidae; genus Antipathozoanthus; species Antipathozoanthus remengesaui. The sequence goes on along the minus strand of JANSTR010152652.1, from coordinate 9,078 downwards.
GTACCCGAGACACAGTCACTCTCGCACTGCAGCTCTACTTGGACTACGTGGTCCTCAGATGCTAAACAGTAATTAAACATTCGATAGTTATAGATACGGACCAAAACAGACTGAGGAAGAGGGAGATTGGCCCCGAAAACGTTTCATTCTCACATGAAAACCCAGCTCGAAACAAATAAACATGCAAAAGAGTTATACATGTTTGTCACGGATTGAAGTTTAGTGTCTGTAGTTTGTATAACTTTTCCGCTTAGTTGAGACTTTCCAACAGTTCTTAGGAGTATCCAAGCCCCTGTGAATTCCGTTGCGTGTCGTTGCACTGTTTGCCTGCCATTTCTCTTTAACTGACACAGCTGCAGGTATATTGACTACATTCAAAACCTGCAATAACAACGGTGAACATATAAACAAGCCTTCTATGTTGGCTGTAGTTAATTATCAGTGGTTCACCTGAAGACTCAATTCATTGTGATGCTCAGTGTGGCGGCTAAAGATTTCGCGCAGCTGTTTATGTGTTTATAGACATCGCTTTATCCGCTTATTTTGCTAAAACTTCGGTTTGTAGACACAACTCGAACATGTTGTTAGGTGACGTGTTTAACACTTACTACGTGTTCACTTGATATTTGCTCATCTGTGTGGTTAATCAAACTTTACACTATTTCAGAGTGTTACAAATAATCAAATATCTCCCACTGAGCTACACTCGAAGACTAGCGTTTGCACTATTGTGTTGGTCCAGCTTTTCAGCACAACAGGGATCAGTGTTTTGCGTCGAAAAATTTGTTTGTGTAGAAAACTTCTGCAGTTGAAATATAGGAGTTTGGTTGTTTTAAACTGTACTTTTTCTCGATATTTGTTCTTGCTTCTTATTTAGTCCATGCTTGAAAGCAATGAAAGTACATGGAACAATTTGTTTGGCGTCTTCAACAAGTTTTCGTTCTTCAATGTAACAGCGTGAACAGTTCAGTGGCGGGGTTTCGCGGCGGGAAATGGCGTGGCGAAGCGTTTCTTGTTATCTGCTCACAGTTTCTCTTCGTTTCTCAATACAATCATCCCACCGTAAGAAGAAATAATGGTGTCAAAACTATTTCCTTCGCCAAAGCTAGTGAGCAGTATGACAAAGCGTTTGATACAGTTAGTTTCGCTTTCATTTAATATACAGTAATTTTACTAACAGGAGTGACAAAAAAGTATTTCCACTTAACTCCAGATTTAGCAAGTTGAGTGGCGAAGCATTTGTAACACTTAGTAACAGTAGCGCTCGCTTCCATTGTATATACAGCTATTTTATACTACCGGCTAACAGAAAAGAAATGCAATGTCAAGAGAAATGAAACTAAATTGAACAAATGGGTGGCGTTGTATTTAAAGCAGTTATCTTTCGTTTCCATTTCGACCATGGTATAATATCTTTCTACCAGGGGAAAATGCACTGTAAAGTTATTTTGTTGCCAAATTTAGTAATTGGCGTGCCAAAGTGTTTGAAACAGTTGGCTTTCGCGTCCCTTGTATATACAACTATTTACTAACAAGGCAAAATATTAAGTGACAAGAGAAAAGAAACTATACATTGAGCAAATGCTTGGCGTTGTATTTGAAGCAGTATCAAGAAAAGTTATTTCGTTTCCAAATTTAGTACTGATTGACGTGGCGAAGCGTTTGAAACAATAAAATAGTTCCAGTGCCGTCCACAATGTACAATTGTCTTACTAACAAAGGGAAATACACCAATACACTGTAGTGAAAATTGTTATTTAACAAACTGAGTCGGCATTGCTGTCTATTCAACATTTTTTGGCCGAGATATGAACAATTTATCCGACTTCGGCGATTATGCTTCCACATTTGGAAAATTGTGAACAATCTATGATTAAGAACTTTTTTAAAAAACTTTAGTCAAATAAGGAACATCGGTCAAATATTGGCGTCTTGTGGCTTATACTCCTGTTTATAATATATTATTTTCGTTTTTGCCCTTTTTTGTATGTAACTCAGTCTCAAATATATACAGCTACAATAAGTGAAACTAAAGAACAGATTGTCGAAAGTCGGCTTAAGTTTTAACAACGCGTGCTGTCTCATCACTGTTTATTAATATTATTGTTATTTTCGTTTTCAAAATCCTCGTCAGAAATTTTTATCTTGTTTCTTGTACTTTACAAGGCCTAATCTAACTGACGGTATCAGTTCCTTGGTATCAGTTGTAAATTCGACCCTTGTTAGCACGTCCAATACTCACTTGATTTCGGCCCAATTCCAAGTTCCCGTTGTCAACCGCTCTTCCCCCCCAAAATTTGCGATATGTTGGTATGCTATTTATAGACAGTAATGGGAAAATGACATAAACTGAAAGATGTTTTCGGGGCGGAATTTCGTCATTTCCGTTAGGATTAGCAATGCCATATTTACCGCTATACTGACTTGCCAAAACCAGAAATTAAAGGTTTCTTTTTTATATAAAGGTTTAACGCTTGTGGGAAAATAATAACATTATCGCAGATGTTTCTGTTCGACACAGTTCGTTTTGTTGTTCAACAGCCATACTCATTGTTGTTACAGAAACTAAACTGCGTTCTAAGTAAATGCTTTCCAGGCATTCAGAACTATTGCACAGCTACGTCGTATTGTGCCGAGGGCCTACTATCAGTATCACCGCGCACCACAAACTGATCAATACTCCTTTGATTTACGTCAACATGTATTTCTCGGGTCCGCGTTTTTTTATAGTTCTGCTCTTTATTCTTACTTTATTCAGTAATACGGTGCCCAATACTATTGAGAAAACTGGTTTGTATTCTTTATGTTGAGTATACAAGAGGGGAACAGTACTGATATGATACGCACGCCAATCGACTTTAATATTTTTCCCTTCTTTCTCGCACATATGATAGCCTGTTTACTCGTCGAGACTGATGAGAAATCTCGTTTTCAATTAAAATCTTCAGTAGAGCTTTGGTGACGATGAGATTGTGATCTCTCATTTTTCAAGTGTCAGTCCAACTGTGCGGCGGTGTATGAATGGAAGACTCGGTGTTTATTATAATACCCAGACGACGCGTGCGATAGATCATCAGCGGATAAACAAAAGAAATGCAACAGTGCAGTAACTTTCAAACTCATGTTCTTGTTTGTAACTTTATAGAGAAGTATGTTTACTGTACTGATTGTGTACTGCAGACAAAAGCTGCTGACTGAATCAAAAATATATGCAAACGTCCTTGGCAAATTGGCATAAAGTAAACTTGGATCGTAGTCACTTAGTGGTTTTCTTTACATCATTTATTGTCAACACCATGAAAGATTTTGATCTCCGCGAAGAAAATAAGCACACCTTTTAATATGTCGGTTTAATAGCCGCTTTTGTTCTAATCTTTGATTAAATTTAGCTATTGTAGCGGAAAGCACGTGTAGCGCCAGCGTAGCTAGCGTTATCTCTACTAGCGACTGAACGCCAGCTACGCTGGCTAGCGCCAACTTGTCCCAGTACTGCTTTTAGTTTTACCTCTTAGTGTTCAAGGGTTCCCATTTACTTTGTTTATGAAATCATCCAAAATTGCCACAAAGTCCACCAACAGCATATTCTAACAAGGTTTCTTGTGTCTGCCGTGCAAGAGATCGGGAATATCGCTTTCCCATTACCTCACGCAATTTCCGGGAATATTTGAAATTTTAGTTTTTCGCATTTATATATAGAGGTGATAATTAAATATGAACGTTTTTAAGCCGTGTTCGTTACTTCCTCTTCTGTGTCAACACCCCATCAGGCGGCTTGTGTCTTGCTGCTGGCCTGTAGTTCTGTCACAGATCTCTTGTTTGCAAGCTCGTAGCGCCATCAGTTTGGCTGCTGAACGGTTATGTCAATGCTCCCAGATCAACTGTTAAGATAACATCAAGCGCAAATCTTGGAACTAGTAATAATTCATTCCGTTACGAATGAAACTGTTCAATTTGTCAACCAGATAAACTGTATCAAGGAAGCGAACAGTAATTTAATTAAGAAAAAAGATCGTTAATTTCTCTAACTAGGAGACTTGGGTATCCAACTGCGCGTATGAAATCTAAAATTCAAAACTTTTAGCAATTGCTGATTATATTTCGGAGTTCTTGGCTCCGGTGATAAACCTTTGTCAACATAGGCTCCACTAATTTTCAATCAAAAAGGCATTTCTTTTTAAATGCTAATAGGTGATAATGTGTGTGTGGACAGGTTTATTGTTCGTCTTCAAAACACCCAGATTCCAGATGTCAAGTAGCCGGAAAACGAAACTCAGAAATATTAAAAGCTTTCTAAAAAGAGGTGATCCTATCATCGTGCTAGCCTGAACATCACATTTAACCAAAACACTCGGAATATCATAAAGGAATGTGCTTGAATCTCATTATGTATTGTCACCGGTAATGTAACCATTCATTGGAAGCAATTTCAGAGAGTAGTTGTATTAATGCCCTCCCTTGGGACTGATCAGGTTAAACGAGCGAGTCAATACTGTGGATGGTTATCGACACTCTAACAATATCGTGCTCTTTCAGATGACAGAAGCCTGAAGCTGTGGACAACAAATGCTGAATCAGTGAATGTGTTATAAATGAAAACTGGTAGGAATTCTATTAAGAAATCGATTCTTAAACTATCGAAAATTTCTTACCGGCATCTTCACAGCAAGTTTGCTTGACGATTTTTATAGAGCATGAAATGAATCCAAAATTGCAAGATTTTCCATTGTCAGTGATCGCTTAATTGGAACGGATTGAGACTTGGAGGTGTGAAGAAGTTTCGGTATAGAAACAGAAGCAAATACGGATTACCTTTGCGTCAATTAAAAATTCAACGGAAGAAGCCAAGATAGACAGCCCGTGACTACAGTAAATTGGCCGCGAGATAGTGGGAAAGACTATTGTGGGAGAAGTTTGCATAATTGACATTTTGCAACTGCTCCGATGCGCGAACGGATTTCACACATTTCTCTCTCGCTTTATACGTCGATCGCACATATTTGCCACCGCTAAATCGCATTTAGACAAGTTTGGTGAGATTCAAGACCTGAGAGCTTCAGTCATGAAGAAGTGGATGATAAAGATTTTCCATGTGGTTCTGTTTGTGTTTATCTTCGCGAAGTCCGCAACCGCAGTCACGGTACGTTTTGAAGTTGACGAAGAAAAACCAAAAGGTTCATTTGTGGCCGATATATCGCAAGAAAAAATTCCAGCTGGATTTCGCAAAGGTTTCAAAAATATCGTCTATGAAATTAGTGATGCTTTCTCCAAGAATTACTTGGACCTGGACAGAATAAGCGGAATCATTAGAACAAGAGTTGTGCTGGATAGAGAAAAACTTGCTCTACAGGATGACACTATGCGGGTTCAAGTAACTGTATCCGCGGATGGACCTGTGTCGGCGCCCATGACCGTAGAAATCAAGATTCGTGATGTCAACGACAACCCTCCGAGCTTTTCTGCGAAGAAAGAATTTCTTTCACTCTCAGAATCTGCTCCCTTAAACTCGAGATTCCGTCTTGAGGTTGCCGAGGACCCCGACTTGGGGAGCAATTCAGTTAACAAATACGAAATAATCGAGGGAAACGAAGGAGGATTTTTTGGATTGAATATCAAACGCTTTAGCGGTGTCAACTTAATTTTTGTAGATTTAGTCAACGTCAAAAAACTAGATCGAGAGCTTAATGATTCGTTTGAACTTGTCATTGAAGCATCCGACAATGGCCTGCCTCCGCTAGCCGACACGAAGACGCTAAAAATTACTATTCTGGATTCAAATGACCACAGTCCTGTGTTCAGCAGAGACCTCTACACCGCCGAAGTGAAAGAAAATCAACCCGAAGGCACGTTTGTGCTTAACGTTAGCGCTACCGACAAAGACTTGGGTACAAATGCAGAGATTCGCTATTACATAGATGAGAGGTCACAGCACAGAGAATTGTTCAGGCTGGACAATATGACCGGGGAATTGCGGACTAAGGAGAGTTTGGATTATGAATCTGGACCACAAGGACGATCCTATCGGTTGACAATTTCAGCGAAAGATCAAGGACCCGACAGTATACCGGTTATCGCGATGGCTTCCATAAAGGTCAGCATTTAATATCAATATTATCACATGTTGTACATCATAGGGTAGTATTATACAATTTATAGAGATGATAAATATATCAATACTAATTTGTAGTCAAGTTGTTGAGTTTATTTTTGTTTAAAGTTTGCATACTCTTTTCATCATTTTGTGTTTTAAAACAGTTTGCCATGGTAGACCAAACCAGATCACAGATGTTAGCGCTGTTTTTGTTTCTGTGCGTGCTGTTCATTTCTGCAAAGAAAAAAGTGAACAAGTTCAGCTCGTAAAGATTAAATGAAACCGTTCTGAACAGATATTGGCGCAAGTGACTTTGAAAACTCAGCAACAGAGATCGTTTCTTGTGCAGTATAGTGCTTAAGAACAACCTAGCGGGGTATTCTGATGGTAAATATATTCGCGAAATTGATCGTTGATCCTTATGGGAGCATAGAAAGACTTGTTTAATATTTTCTGGCAAAAAACACTTGCCGTGTGTATATTGAGATATAATCGTGTTGTGGCGCAAATGCTCAAATTGGGGTAGTTTAAAATGATACCTCCTTGTTCGGCAACGCTCCGAGTATGTGAAGCCGTATTCCTGCAGTCCGATATCGCAATATAACTTTGGCGTGTTGAAGTGTCGTTCATTATTGGTTGTAAGTAGCTGTAAAGCGCTATTTTAATTTTTAATTTGCTATGATCTGCACGCGAAGCTATGAACATGAATTTGTACTTCTCTTGTAAGAATTGATCGAAGCTTGGTTTTGACCGCTGCAAATTCTGCGCATTTTAGATTTGACGGTTCTCGACTTATCAGGCTGTGTTTTTTTTCTCGCGTTCATAAATTCTTGTTTTTGCGATATGTGTGGCGAGTAATCGTTGTTGTTTTGTTTTCAGTCCAAAAACTATTGAATGCAACTCAGCGAAATTTTGTCATCAACGATCCCTCCCGCTGCTAGTCTGTTGGCACACCAATAGACTAATGGAGTAATGTCACATGAAAATTGCCCCTCGCTTGCTCGCACCGCGAACCTTTTCCACACAGCCTGCTCGATTCTGTTTTTCAACGAGTACAATCATAATATTGTTATCGCTCTTATAACCTTGTTGGCACACACAATAGACCGTGGACACTGGTGGACACCGGGTTCGCAACCACATGAGGAATTTGATGTAATAACTCTTGTATTGTCTTCCCTCTCCAATTTATTAATTCTCTTTCTGTGTTCACAAATCTTTGTATTTTTTTCTGAATTAGCCTTTCTTCTTCCTTTATTTGAGTTTGAACAAATTTGCCCTCAAGGTTCTTTTTGTTTTGGCGCGATCAATTTGTCCGCACGCTTTCGGTGTTTCACAAACTTAATTGATTTTGTGTAGCGAAGAAAAGAATCTCCCATTTAGGTGATGTGTGATTTGCATGTAAAAGCCCGTAGGGTGAAGTTTTCACCTATTTTGCTTTCATTGTCTTGTTGAAAGTAAACAGCACAGTGTAAGAAAGATATAATTATAGGGTATAAATATTAAATTCGAAGATCTGGTATGAAACTTCGCCCTTCCTAGAATCAAAATACTCATTTATTTTACCCAAAGATGGCCGTTAGGATGTAGATATTCGCTCTGTGCTATCATTTGAACCCAGTACATTGTGTTTCCGTTGTTAGAAAACAGCTGAACAAACGCCTAAATTTTACATGGTTGTTGTTCAAAAATGTATTTCCTTTACTCTTACGGATTTTAGCGTTCATCGCCAAATCTGCAGTTTTGTTTGTCTCAGTTGACAGGCATAACTAGCTGTGATAAAATCTGCCAACTATTATTAGGAATCCAGAAATCTAGACACATCTGTTGTAATTTTGAGTACATGTTCAAAATGGTTTGCGATAAAATAAATCATTATCGAAAGTTGCTGACGCTGACAGAAAGAGTGGAGTGAGCGCTAAATGGATTTTAAGTACTTGGCTCATAAAGCATTTCGAGCTTTCCATACACTTTTGCTGTTTTCAGAAGGTGATAAAGTGATCTTAAATTGCAAGCACGTTTTCGTTTAGAGATTTGAGGACCTCTTACTAATTGCATCGATGTCTCATTTACGAGCTATTCGTTAAACAGACATATAGTGTGGGAAAAGTGCTCCGAGAAGCTGTGTTTGTTTTTTATGTTTTCATTTTCGCTGTGGTATATTAAATAACAATATCAGTGACTTTTGTCCCTGTCTTTTTAAACAATAACTGTCACTTTAGAGAAGCACTTGTATGTTAAATCAAAGATTTTGCGTCTCACGGTTATGTTTAATGTGTGAATTCTTTAAATTTTGTAGAGCATTGTCTGTATGAGTAAGGGCTATTAAACTATTTGCAAGTCAACCATGTTAATGTCAGATAGATCGTATCAATATCTTTTTATAGCAATTTGTAGCTCAGGTTTTTGGCAGCCGAAAAAGGACCCATTATCCCATATCCTACATTTCTGAATAGTTTGTTGTTCGGTAAAGAATTACTGTGTACATAGGCATTAGTTGGTCTTGTCACGTATGTCGGAGTTTGAATAAATGTCTCCTTTATTTGACAGTGGTGCGCATTCCTCGCTTCATAAGAATCTTTAGCCAGTTTTGCCTTTTGGAAATACTTTTCAACTTTATTTGCGAAGGCCTAGTGCAGTTTGTTTTGCGCATGAAAATATTGTATTTCTTTCGGTTCACCTTGTTTTCTTTGAACTAATATCGACGCTCTGCTTTATGGTTTCTCGACAACTGTAAACTTACGTTTTTCCGAGCTTTCGTGTCTTTCCTATTTATCGGGCTGTCTGTCATCTACACGCTGCAGTGTGATTGTTCTTTAGAGGTAGACCATTTGATCGTTGAGGGGGGAGGGGGGTTGGAAGAATTGAGAAAAAAATTCCTGCAGAGCTGTCACAACGAAAAAAACGCCAAGAAAAAAAATGCCTACACAAATTGCGAGGCAAAAAAAATCGTACCATCCCAGGAAAAAAAATACGGGCAAAACCTTTAT
>JANSTR010152641.1:0-10729 GCA_025434805.1 Antipathozoanthus remengesaui | reverse complement strand
TGGGATTCGAACCCACGACCTCCGGAACAGATCACCGTTGCTCTACCAACTGAGCTACAAGGCCAGCTGGGAGCTGGGAGCTTACCTTAATGGTTACTCCCGTTCTTTTTGAAGTTCCTGACCTTCGTGCTTAATTTCATACCTGACTCCCTAATAAATTCAAGGAATGCCTAAACATTGACTCTTGTACTTTTTCCTTAGATTTGCTGGAGCCAAGCATTTACCATATTAAAAACACGTTTAATAAAATAAGCTACCACTTCTCAATCGGAAAGAGAAAGCCTTTTGAACAAAAGTAATACTGAACATGCCTTATTACTATGACAGTTTGAAGTAAACGTTTTTCTCTTCTACCATTTATTTGAACAATGATCTATTTTTTCCCAAGGAGCTAAAGGAAAACGCAAGCCAGCACCAAACGTGCCTACAACAAAGCCACCCACACGTGAGTACTGTAAAATTGAGATTGCCACAATCTGGTCACAATGTACGATAAAATAAAAGATTGGGGTTTCCGTATAAACAATTAACCTGACTTAAAACATCTTGTTGTGAGATTGTTGTAAAAACTGAATTAATTCTGATCTTATTTTATGATCTACAGGAATCCCAACTCCACTTGCTATCTATCCACTGAACCGGAAGACCAAAGGTAGCGATGTGAGTCCAAACAAAAACCCCCCTGGATCACCTACCGGAGTGCGATATGCTCCGGGAACAAATGGCGTGCCAGATAGGTCTACCAGTTTCTCTGGTAAACCGGGAAGTTTCGTGGAATTCCCCAATTCAAAAAAACTTGACCCCAAAGATGAAATCACTGTCTTATTCAATGTGTATCCAGAAAAACCTGGTCCCATAGTGGAATACTCCCCGGGTGGTATCCAGATTTGGCTAGTAGCACCAGATACGCTGTTTGTTCGCCTCATCCGCCGCGTGGGTAAGACTACACGTCGTCTAATCGCCAAGAAACTGAAGCCACGGCGATGGAACTATGTGGGTGTCACTTATGACCAAAAGAGAGGTAAACTTGTAAAACGAAAGAACCATCTTCCCACTAATCTTGTGACATCTTGTGACAGCTCTTGCCAGTAATCTCCTGACATCTTGTGACCTCTTGCCACCAATTTTGTGACACTTTGTGACAGCACTTGCCACTAATCTTGTGACAGCTCTTGTTACTAATCACGTGACACTTTGTGACAGCTCTTGACACTAATCTTGTGACACTTTGTGACAGCTTTTGCCAGTAATCTTGTGACAGCTCTTGCCACTAATCTCGTGACACCTTTTGACAGCGCTTGCCACTAATCTCGTGACATCTTGTGACAGCTCTTGCCACTAATCTCGTGACACCTTGTGACAGCTATTTTGCCACTAATCACGTGACACGTTGTGACAGCTCTTGCCACTAATCTCGTGACACCTTGTGACAGCTATTTTGCCACTAATCACGTGACATCTTGTGACAGCTCTTGCCACTAATCTCGTGACACCTTGTGACAGCGCTTGCCACTAATCTCGTGACATCTTGTGAGAGCTCTTGCTACTAATTTTGTGACAGCTATTTTGCCACTAATCACGTGACACCTTGTGACAGCTCTTGCCACTAATCTCGTAACACCTTGTGACAGCTATTTTGCCACTAATCACGTGACACCTTGTGACAGCTCTTGCCACTAATCTTGTGACACCTTGTGACAGCGCTTGCCACTAATCTCGTGACATCTTGTGAGAGCTCTTGCTACTAATCTTGTGACAGCTATTTTGCCACTAATCACGTGACACCTTGTGACAGCTCTTGCCACTAATCTCGTGACATTTTGTATGATGGTTCCTTTAGAGAAGGAAACACATGTGCTGGTTGGTTTATTCCTAACACGTGATAAACGTACGTTAGTCTGGTAAAGAATCGAAAAAAAGCGTCATAGTATGAGAATAATGAAGTTCAAGCTGTCGGTCAAAGGAAAGGATTGTTCCACTCACATTTACATTGTTTAGGTCTTGCAACAATTTGGGTGGAATCTCTTCCTGTTGAGCAGAGACATATTGGATGGATCCAACTGGCTACAAACAAGAAAAAGATCAGAATGGGTGCCCTCCCTCGCAGCCGACGGGCCTTCAAAGGCCGGATAAATTGTTTGCAAATTTATGGGAGAGCACTTTCAGCACTTCAGATCAAGAAGCTTCGGAACCTGTGTATCGAACCAGGTGAGAGGTCTCATAGTATTAGTATTGTTGTTGATGTTATGAATGGTAATATTATTAATTGTAAAAATAACAATTTCGTCAAATCTGATTGGCTCATTCCACACTCACTTTTTCCCTGAATCAGACAGTAACACTGTCCGATAACAGCATGCTGTAATTGGACACCTTGTTATTGGACAGGTGAATGAGCGAATCACAATGAGATTTCTGGGATTTTGACCAATCAGCAACAAGGACATAGTCACTACGTATGAAAACAACCTACCTCTGGGGAACTGTGGCCAAACAGTCAAAATGGAGATATTTTTACTTCCGACTTCAACATCTTTTTGACAATGCCATTGCCAAAAACTATTCTCGAAAATTGTTATTTTTTAATAAATTGGTAATAGGACTGCCTCTCGAAATGATTACAGACCGAATTGGACTCCAGGCAGTCCTACAACCATTACTAACTATCTTCGTTTAAAAGGATAACACGTAGGTAATGGGTGTCAGGTTAGAAGACCCCCGAGCACTGAGATATATTAATTATGGATAACGCGTAGGTAATGGATGCATGTCATCGAGCACTGAGATATATTGATTATGTAGAAACTTAACAAGTGATTACTACTTTTTGCGCGCGCTGATTGGTCGAAGAAAAGAAAATATTTACCACTATTTACTTTCATTTATGAACGAATTCGGCGCGCGTTTGCATGATTCCTCTTAAAATCTCATTCCAGAATGACTCATTGTTGTACTGAATCTAAATTTTCGTTTCGGAACGAAAGTTGACCGCGAGTTGTACGAGTATTATGTAAAAGATGAATAAGCTTATTCCGGTTCGAAACTGTGCAAGTTGACGCATTCCAGCACGGAACTTGATTGGTTGCGGGGATCATCTTAGTCATTCCAGTATGAAACTGTGTAAGTTAATTGGTTGGGCTGATGAACTGACTCATTGCGGTACGAAATGGTGCAAGACAAGTTGATTGCTTGTGCTGATTAGGCGGCGTAACTCAGTAGGTTAGCGCTTGGACTCGGGATCCCGAGTTTGAACCCAGTCTACACTCGGAATTGTGCTCGAACCCTGTGGCCAGCCCACCTCTGGTCACGTTCGTAGATAGCCAATTGGATTGCCTCCGGTCAGTTAGGGTTTTTAAATATCTATAATTTCAGATTATTATTTCATTATTTCGTGGAACACCTGAAAATTAGCTAAGTGCCTGCACGTTAACCCTTTCCCTACTAAACCCAGTTTCAAATAAACCAAGAATGTCCTTACCTTTGAACCAGTAGCAGAAACTCTATAAAATGACCATTCATTTTGTTCGTCTCGAAGATTAGAACCTCAAAGTGTTCATTGTATCATGAAATTTCGAAGTTGACAGTTTTCATAAAGTTTGATCGTTTTACTTTTGGAAAGTCAGTAGGAAAGCATTAAAAATATATATATTATATTAATATATTATATTAATGTTGCTCGATGTTGTAATGTTTTTCAGGTCAGCCAAGACCAACTAAACGTCCCACCAAACCAGCTGAAAGTAAGTACAACTTCTAACTAAGTATGTAGTATTATTTTTAAATAAGGTATAGGCTATTGTAATATTTTAGCCAGACAATTTTGATACCAACTGAGCTATGAAGCCACATATTGGGAGCAGGTCATATATATTTGGGAGGACAAGCACGGCTGTGCAGAAGCTTTGGTTATCTAAGTAAGTGTTTTCAAGTGGCTTAAATCGTTGACTCAAGGCCCGGAAGTCCAGACTCCTAAGTTGGAGTCCTCTGTCTGTCGGCCACGAAACGACAACAACAAATATATTACAACTGATAGTGTACTGCTACCCGGAATAACCATGAAGTTAATCGTGTATATATAGCCGTCTGGTGGGTTTTTTGACACCTACCGTGATAGTATAAAGTTCATTTTTCACTTAATTTGCCTGTTCACATGTTTGCCAATATCCATTCGTCCAGTAGAACGCATGCAACTGTTTCGAAAATGGTTGACTTCTGAAAAGCACGAACTGACGGACAGCACGAAACCCAAGCCCCTAAGCGGTCAATTGCGAGAACGTAAAGTTATAATTTCTTAGTAGCTTTTGGTATCCGTGCATACACATATGTGAAGTCCTCCGGTCCCCAGGTGCCTTTTCAGCACATCAAGTATGTGTTATAGTAGGTGAGGGTCCTCTCATGTTTGAAACATTAGGTCGTGCCCTCAAGGCTATCCTACTCTTTGAGAAGTGCGTTGGTCCGTTTAAGTCACTCAGTAAAACGTTGAGACACTAGACTCGCAGCTTAACGGCTTCCTTGTCCACGGAAGGTGCAGCCGGAAAGAAGATCACACAATGTTCAACCCTTGACCAGCCCGTCTGAACGTCCTGGTTGGCCATCAGCGATCTTACCAACTGCATGTCTCTTCCTTAAAGCTTTTCAAACGTCAACCATTTTCAAAATAGTTTTATAAGAATGCACGTTATATTGGCTTTAGGCCTTAGAGTTACAGTACGTCAACTGAATTAATAGATGTTCAATGTGCAACATAATAAATATATAAATAAACTATAAACAAATTATTTTAAACATGCTAAAAATATGTTCCCAGAGACACAGCACATCGCCAGATACAAACACAACACGAATTAGTTCTCGAACAAAATGAGCGGTCGTAGATTTTTGGGCTTTGTCAATCCGTCTCAACGAACATGATGATATCCCAAATATGTTATATATTTATTTAAACAAGCAAGCGAAGCTGGTACGTTTGCTAATATTTTTCTTTTAGTTTAGTTTGTCAAATAAACAGTCAATAAACAGTATCCAGTGATTTCTGATGGCAGTTCTCAGCCATCGCTTTTTGATTAGAATATATTAAAGTAAGTCAGAACATTATGTAATCTAATTCACTACATATTAACATTAACATTATGTTTTGCCTTTTTTTTAATTCTTTGTATTTCTTGGCATATAAGAGTATTCTTTTGCTGGAGACTTAACCAAGAGAAAATGCGCTTATGTGCATGTGTATCTTAATTGTGCTTACTGTCGCATCGCAGGGATGGATCACGCAAACGGATTGGCTAATCGCCCAACGTGGGAAAGTATTTAATGTGAAATTTGCACAAGTGCGTATTCTGCGCGGAATTGCACTCAAACGACCACGTGCGATCCCGATTCACCAGTCGATTGATAGTGTACCGAGCAAAGTCAACTCATACTGTGCGAGATTCAGCCCTGCTTTGCTATTCAAGGGAAAATTCATTGCTCGACTCGGGTATTCCACGTAAAATGCTACTCGATATTATTATTCTCGTGAAATTTACCGTGGAGTACAAGTAATGAATTTTCCTATAGAAGGCACTGTGTAGTACCATTTCACTAATAACTGGTGTTGTATTTAACATTTAGGGTTGCCACGTGCTATGGCGTTTTATCCCTTGAACAAAAAAACCGGAGGCCGCGATATAGGGCCGAAAAAGAACCGTCCAGGTCGGCTAGTGAACACGCCGTTTGGCAAGGGTCCAGATGGTAGTCCTGGCACGTCAGTTAAGTTGAAAGGAAAACCAGATAGCTACATCGAGTTTCCAAACAAAAAGGGCAAGCTAGATCCCCGCAATTCCATGACGTTTGTAGGTTATATCAAGCCCGAGGGTAGTGCAGGGCCAATCTTTAATTACAAAATCGATGGCTTTGGTGTTCATGTTTGGCAAGTGCGGCCAAAGCTTCTGTTTGTGCGCTATGTGACACGAAGAAAGAAGGCTCTTAAACCGCTTATTAGCACCAAGCTACGACCAAACGCCTGGAACTGGATTGGAACCACATATGATCAGAAAACGGGCATGGCAAAGTTGTTTATTAACTCCAAGAGAGTAGCTCAAAGGTACCTCGGTAGAGTACGTCTGGCCACTACAGAACCAGTCCGAACGGGAGCAAGAATAAGAGACAGACGATATTTCCGTGGTCTTGTGGCATGTTTCCAGGTTTATGACGTGGCACTTACGAGAAAGCAGATTAAAGCTGCTAAGAAACAGTGTTTCAAACAATGTAAGTAAAGTATATTTTTTACAAGAAGAGTTAGGTTCGAGCCCAACGTCGCACTTCGATGGAAGTTACTTCAATCATATTTAATTGAATATTGCAAATGCTCGTTTATAAGGAGAATGTTATAAGAGTTTCTACTGAAGGGCGATGTTTGGACCAGGCTTTAAAAGTTAAATTTTATTTGATGAACCCTCAGTTGTAGCGTATTTGCGTTTATTTTTCTTGGTTTTGTTTTGATCATTGCACTTAAAAAATTCACAAGGGAATTCCCAACAAGGGGATTACACTATGTCATCACAACTGAAGGAGTTGAAGAATTATCAACATGTAAAAGAATCTTAATCTGTGACCTGGAACCTTTTTTGGGGTGAGAGTAAGAGAGAGGGGGAAGGAAGAGCGTCGGACGATGTGCTGTCGGTTAGTTTTGTGACTGCCAATCCAAGGTCCTGGGTTCAATTCCCGGCCTTGCCGTCCACGTACAGGGACGTTAAGCCGTTGGTCTAGTCTCTCTACGTTCTATCGGGGGACTTAAAAGAACGAGCAGGCTTAACTTGAGAGCACGACGTGATGTCTTAGAGAGAAAAGAATTGTGAACCGCTTACAGCGGTATGGCTAAGACCCTCACCCACTGAAACATATATTTGTTGTAAACATTAGTGCTGAAAAGCCCCGTGCGGAGCACTTGATATGTATGTATGTGTGTATATTTCCGGTGAAAACTCACGTGTCTGTGTTAATACACTTTTATATTTTTAGTGAAGCCAACTCAAAAACCAACCGGGGGACCAACTGGGCGTCCTACTCGTCCGGTGACCCCAAGAAAGCCACCCAAGATTAGTAAGTGTTCTTACAGCTTAATACTATTTACTTACTTATACCAGTAAATATTATCACATTGTTCCTGTTTTAAAAGAACTGCACTCGCTACCTGCTAAATAACATATCAAGTTTGAATTGATTCTAATTACATCACTCTATAATCACTTACACGTCTTTAGCTATACCTCTACAATGCTTAAATTGTAAAAATAACGCTTGTAATGATTTAATATACATCTTAAAGGCTTTTGTTTCTTTTGTTCAACGTTGACATTTTTGCTGGTATAAAAATCTTGGTGTTGTCATCGTTTGTTCTACTTCCTTGTTCTATTTCAAGTTGCACTTAAGTCCAAGTTCACTAATTAGCCACCAAATTAACTGTACTCACTAACTATCGTTTACAGAAGTACCCAAGCCATTAGCCTGGTACCCACTCAATGATATCACAAAGGGCAAAGACGTCACAACAAACAAAAACCCAACTGGTCGTGTGTACAAGCTTCGTCAGGGTCCAGGTCCCGACGGTCTGCCCAATGGCGCCTACGAGTTCCCAGGAAGGAAAGGATCGTTCATCTACATTCCTAATCGCGCGAAGCTTGACACCGTTAACTCTATCACTATAACTATGTGGGTGAAGCCGAAACGCCCAGGCCCTATTTTCCACTATCGACCCCGCCGGTGGGGAGTACATGTGTGGATGACGAAGATAAACGAGCTCTTTGCTCGTTTTGTTCCACGCTCACGAAGGCCCATAAAGTTCATAAAGAGTAGACAGGTAAAGACGACAATGAGTACTTGAGAAGATTTGTTTGATTACTTGGCTTGATTTTGATATTAAATAGATGAAATTCCTTTTCCCCTCACTACATAACCTTAATGCACGTGGTGGTACAGTGCTAATGTTATAGCTAGCGTCTAATTCACTACTGACTGTATGGTGCATCAAGCGTATGAAGCAGTCACCATGTGCATCGTATGAAGCAATCGCCATGTGGACCATCGACCGTGTGGTGCATTGACCGTGTGGTGCATTGACCGTGTGGTGCATCGACTGTATGGAGCAATCACCGTGTGGACCATCGACCGTATGGTGCATCGACCGTGTGGTGCATCGACCATGTGGTGCATCGACCGTGTGGTGCATCGACCAAGTGGTGCATCGACCGTGTGGTGCATCGACGGTGTGGTGCATCGACCGTGTGGTGCATCGACGGTGTGGTGCATCTACCGTGTGGTGCATCGACGGTGTGGTGCATCTACCGTGTCGTGTATCGACCGTATGGTGCATCGATCGTATGAAGCAATCACCGTGTGGAGGATGGACCGTATGGTGCATCGACCGTAAGGTGCATCGACCGTATAGTACATCGACCATATGGTGCATTGACCGTATGAAGCAACGACTGTGTGGAGCATCGTCTGTATGGAGCATAAACCATGCGATGCATTGACTGTATGGTTTATCGACCGTATGGTACATCAACCACATGGAGTATTGGCCATATGGAGCATAACCGTGTGGTGCATCGACCACTAAAGGATCTACCATATGAATCAACCACTATGTGGGGCATCGACCGTATGGAAGAAGAAAAATGGACTTGATGTCGCAGAACTTGGTAGAAAAGAGCCTTGGTAGTTCTCTTGTTGTACACATGTTCAGTCGAATCGATTTATGGAAGACTTTAGGCACAATATTACCCATAGCTTACTTTGTAATCTGTAGCTGCAGCTACCAAAATTTCGAACTTACATTCCCCTAATTAGTGGAGGCAGAGAGGATTTCAGCAAAATAATGCCATGTAATTGTTGCCCTTCCTTTGCAATAACCCAGTTGTTTATAGTACTTGAAAGAAGCGAGCGGATCTGTGCAGTAAAAACGGTACCATTAGTTTTGTTGCATTTGTGAAAAATATTTTCTCGCAGTAACACTCGATTTACTCATTAATTGTACAATTGAAAAACTGAGTTTACAAACCCATCCCAACAAATTGTTCCAAAGATCGTTTTGACAAGCAAACATGCGTGTTGTATACAAATTCAACACAATAACTGATTTTGTATATTACGGAGAAACTAGAAGGGCTTAAAACAAGGATTACCCATCGCGAGAAAGCCTCAAGTTTAGTACTGGATCAAAAATTCTAAGTATTGCAGAACAATCACATAAGTGTTGTGTTTGATAGCAGGCAATAATCACGGACACTTTAATATTACCGAAATGTATGAATCCCTCTAGATTTAACAGTTGGTATATCTAGTTGTTTCATCTCGAGTGCTGATAATGATGGCCCTAACTTGCTTATTCTGTTCCGATAAAGGGAGAAGTAACTCTAAAACACTTTTCTTGTGATTTTTTCTCCAAACTGATTTTTACACTTTACGATTTCAAAAGTTTAATTCAGAGATAGAAAGTGTTTTAATTCAAACATTGAACAGTGCCTGACTACAACTTCAGCATTTTAATAAAATTGATATATTTAATTGCAACAGATTCGTCCCTACAAGTGGAACTTCATTGCTGCTACGTACGATCAAAGGAAGGGTGTGGCCACCTTGTGGCGTGATGGTTTACCAATCGTGCAAAAGAAGATTGGAAGGGTGAGACTCGCTACTAACGCGCCAATTATTATTGGTGTGAAACCGGGTGACCGCAGATACTTCAAGGGAAGCATTTCTTGCATTATGTTATTCCACAAAGCACTGAATGGACCTCAGCTTAAAGCTATCAAGAAGAAATGTTTCAGAAGAAGTAAGTACAACGAAAGAGGGCTTGGGGAGGAGAAAGTTGACAGTTGTCTTCACTTCACTGATTATAATCAGAGATTAATAACTACTTATTAACCGAGAGTGAGGTCTTTACCGAAAATATCAAACTGACCGCATGTTGTATTGACCGAACGAAAGCGAGGTTAATGCGTCGGGGACGAAGTTTGATATTTTCTGTAAAGACTGAACGTTCGAGGTTGATAAGTATTTTATTGTATTGCCTTTATCTGAAAACACTGTGCAAAATAACACTGTGCAAAAGGACATTCTTACTTTGCACATCCGGGTATCCGCGCACATAGATCATTACAATATATCCGTAATGCCCGTGGGCAATACGGGAAATACAGACCTTTCAAGCGTGCGAACTATCGTTGTCATATAAAAAAAGATGCGTATACCATACGTATTACGGAATTGATTTCTCAATTAGTGACGACATTAAAGAGTAATCTCATGTTCAAGAGAAATATGAGCGAATGTGAGTGATTCAATTTGAGATAGATTTCCCTTGAGGATTATTTGCCACTGTCTGAGGTTTTTTATTTGGTAACTCAGTTGGATAGAATGCCGATCATGTGATCGTAGTGTCGTGGGTTCAATTCCAACTCAGGGCAGTTTTCTTTCTTGGTTTCTCAGATTTGTCTCTGCCTGCAACCCAGCATGTCAAAGCTGACCTTTCTGATTAGTTTTATTTATAAATCCAATAAAACCTTAATAAAGTAATGCTCTCTTTTTGTTTTAGAACCGAAGCCAACAAAACCACCAACAAAACGGCCGCCAGGTGTGTATAAATTACATAGTATTGGTCTCTACTGTTTGGAATGGATTACTATAATGCTTTAACGATCGCCAATTTAACCACCCTAACTCAGCGCCGTTCCTTCCTCTGTAAACG
>JANSTR010152630.1:0-10730 GCA_025434805.1 Antipathozoanthus remengesaui | reverse complement strand
GAAGAAGGGGCGCAGCACTACAGGAAGATGTCGAAGAACTGATGGTGATTATAAATTCGATTAGACACAGTGGCTCACACAGGATGAAAAATTGGTTTTGCACATGTTTTCCATGGGGCAAATATGAAGCAAATACAACTTTATACACCATATGAGCAAATATGACATTTACCTGATTTGCTATATGTTTGAACATGTATTTGCATCATATTTGCACACTCGCAAATGTGTGCAAAGCTAATTGTTCGTCCAGTGTCATCTTTGGCAGATAGGACACTCTCGGTTGCTGAAATAAATAGGAACGTTTAACGAAAAGAACATGTTTAAAGCAACTATCTGTTATGTTAAGTTGAGTATAGAATTTATGGTAAGAAGACATTTCTTTAAAATCTTGAATATTACTTGAAAACAAAATTTGAGAACACGAAATACAGCGGATGTGAACAAAATTTGAGAAAAAGGAAAGACAGCTGTGAACATACACAAAAGAATATTACTTAAAAACAAAATTTAAGAAAAACGATATACAACGGATATGAACACAAAAGCAATTGAGCAGTTGGCCATATATTAAAATTAAGAAAAGTTTTTTTATTTCGATATAAAAGGATTTACTCTTGCCAGAGATTTGACACTTCTCTGATGGTTATTCAAATGAGATTGTTAACTGATCTCATTTGTTTTCAACGGACGTGACAAAAACAAATGTTTGGCTTTTATTGCCAATTGGATATGTTGACTTATATACAAGAGCTTTTGGTTTTGTCATCAACCATTTTGTTGTTAATAGTGATGGAGAACCTTTCTCTAAAGGGAAAGCTATGATATGTACACATATTTTATTTGCATAAGATTCCTCGTTTCACATAGATACGCTAATCGTGTATTCAGCTGCGCCAGGCTGATTCAATAGTCCGGTGAATATAGTGTTATTTGGATTAATATTTTAAGAGCCAATCAGTGACTAGATTTGTAACTGACAGTGCTTGTAAAACTTGGTGTAGTTACTTCTGTTGTGCGCACTTGTATTCTGCTGTAGTTCTGATAGCAAGTTGAGATATTTCCTTGCCGACCCTTTCTAGCGGACGTTTAGAACTGTAGCTTGGAAAATCGCCAGTTAAACCAACAGAAGCTGAAAAGATTAGGTCTATGGGATATCGGTACCGAAATCAGAAGACACTTATAATACAGAACTTATAATACGACCTCTTCAGAGCTGAGTCATTTCGCCGACCTGTATAGGTCGTACGGTAAAAGATCCACGTACCTCTCTGTAAAACAAGCAACAAATAAAGCTCTACCAAACACATGCAAGCTGCTACTGAACGCTTGTCTATCAGTAGTAAGCAAGAGGCAAATTCTTTAGGCTTACTAGGACTTCTTGTAGTTGTTTATACATGAAAATAATAAACCTGGATTTGCTTTTTGAGATATATAACAATGTGTTGTATTTAAAAAAAAATTGAGCTGCATGATTAATAAAATTATACCTAAAATGAGAAAACTGTGAGCCAATGAACTCAGTTATTGTCGGTGGTAATTATTAGAGGAGGTGTTAAATTATCATTCTTACTCCTGGTTTTATTGCACATGTTTTCTAGTACCATGTTGTTTATGATTTTTCCACGAGTGACAAGTAATATCCATATTACCAAGCATTGCATTATTCAAGATCATGTTTAGTGTTAGGATACCAGAGAATATGTAGGTTGTAGAGTAAGATAAAGGGTTTAGTTTTCAGTTGATAGTGTTAGTGCCTTATGTTTCAGTGTTATAGGTAGGTAATGATGAACTCTGAACTTCATGATGGATTGTTATTACTATTATCTAATACATTTAGCAATATAATGTAGTCATTTTACAGAAATTAGAGAAATGTATTAATTTAATTTAATTTTTAATCTGTTTGTAGTTTTCCATTTTGAGAAGACATGTTTGTAAGCATTGTTTGAGTAGAAAAGTGGGAAGAATTTCAATTTTGATTTCACCACTCATAGATTTTATTTAGAAGCCATTATAGATTATTGTGAGAGAAGAAAAACAGCGAGTATTTATGTTCAAGCAGAATTTAAAAATACATAGAAATGAAAGGGGAAAGTTGTCGGTTGATAATTTTTATTTTTATTTTGAATCACCCTACCATGTTGCAAGTTCCGTTCTGCGTTCGTCGCATTTCTATTATTTAAAATGAATCCCCTCTTTATTTTCTTTAGTTGCCTTGTCCTGTAGCAGCCGATGGATGTCCTATCATATATTTTTCAGTCACTCCTGAAATGAGTGAAAGGATGCAAGCGTATTGTCGAACACCTTGAAACTGCTTATCGGTCTTTGGGATTGATTACTCTAAAGGAGTACGGTTCTCCGTGTGGAAACTGTCAGGATTGTCTGTTGCATGTTTGGGAATAGTAATTAGTAATTGGTAGGAGTAGTTAATGTTTTTATTTTTCAGATATATTTGCCATCAACTTTTTTAGCGGCAGTTAGCGAGTGTGATTTTAATAATGAAAGAATTGAATATAAAATAAAATTGACTTTCTTTTCTTAGTGGGTTATGTACTCGACAGAACTACTGACTCCAGAAGGTTTCATCAACGAGCACTATGTCCAAAATAGTGAAACGACAGGGACCGCAGACGTTACCGAAACCTTCAAATCCACTGAAACCGGAGACTGTGAAGGATATACTCAATTTACCAGACAACGAGCTGATGAACGAAGGGCAAGAAGAGATAGTCGTAAAAGACGACGAGATAGAGGAAGCAAGTCAGTTGATGGAGGAAGACGATCAGGAAGAGCAGAAAAGAAAAGAAGAGTTGAGACAGAAGAAGGAGAAACTGAGGGTCCAGAATCGCAATACAGTGAGAACGAAGAGGAAAGTGACCTTCCAAGATCAGAAAGTGAACCGGAAGATCAAGAACCAGCACATGTTCAAACAGAACAGGAGAAAGACCTGGAAGTTCAACCCTCATTTCCAGTGCCTCCGTCGGATCAAGACAAGGGACGAGATGGTCAGATATCTGCGACCGATCCCGGATGCCCTCATAGAATCGGGAATGGACATGCAACATCCCAACCTGCTGCAGACGATGAGATCGGCCTTCTCAGAAGATCAGTTATACATTGCCAGGCAGATATTGCAGTCTTGCAGGAAGGGCTTTTCGACATTAAAGCCCTACTTGCAAAACTGGTTGATGGCCAGGCAAATCCTGTCCGGGCAGCGAATTAGCGGAAAAGACTGTTGTATACACGCGGCCGACGACGACGGTTGCATGTGCGAAGTGGAAGACGCGTTCGAGTACGAGGAGCCCGGAGAATATATTGCAGATACTGCATTTTGTTGTAAGCGTAATCAATTCGCATGTTCCCAACTCCACAACGAGTGGGACAACTGCGACTACTTAACCGTTCCGGAATCAGAGTTCTATAGCGACGTTAAAGAGTGAACATTGAACATTTAAGTTAAATACAACGGAACTCTGAAGTTGTAATAATATGACATTTTATTCATTAAACGGTTTAAACGTTTACAGTGTCGTTTATTTACTTTGGAGGGAAAATGTCCCCGAAATTCCAGCTTTGCAGACTGTTATAGTATTCCATGAAAACTTCCTGGTGGGGCATGTCCGGAGGAGGTCTCAACCTCTCTGAAATTCTCCTGTCCCGGTATACGTTCCCGGTTAAAAATCTATGTTTATACCAACCGTATTGTCTAGGTTTCAACGGACCGCATCTGTAACCTCCTATCTGACAAAATTTATAATCTCCTTTAGTGTTCTCGTCGAGATATCTATAGAAAGATACATTCTGGACGGAACGGTAAGTGACTAATTTGTTGTCTGCGGGCCACAGATTATACGGTATTAAATCTATCCACGGCGGATCATAACAAACCCTACAGAGACGATACACCTGTTGAATCTTAAATTTCTGTATTGCGGTTAAAGGCGATTTATACGGCCATTCCAGTATAGGGACATCCTTAGGTTTCTCTCTTGGGTTTACGGTATTCCGGAGAGAAGTCAAAGGAGGAAACCGTATCCCTAGATACAAATCTATGTTAAGATCTTCAAATGCGAATCTTATACCTAATTCCGTATACTTCTCCTTTCTGTACGTCGGAGAACGGAATAACATTTTATACCATAGAGAATAGTCGTTTCCATACTTGATTACTTTATCTCTAGATGTTCCGTCCGTTACTGTAAACTGATTTAATGTCCATTCTTTATCTCTTCCTTTGGCAGGATTACGAAAACCTATAGGGACGGAACCTTTAAAATTAAAGTTCACTATGTTGTAAAAGTCTATCTCGTCAGAAGTTCCATCGGGTCCGGGTATCAGACACACCAGTTTGAATGGTGTAGTAGGATCTATTTGCCAGTAGTCCGGACCACCGGTGGGCCAAATACAATACCATTTCTTGTCCTCTTTGTCCCATACCGGTCTTCCTTTCTGTCCGTTCCGTTCTTCGCATTCCGGTGGGTTTCCTTTATCATAGTTATCTGTCTCTTCTATGACTGGGACATCGTTCGGTCTATCTTCCGGAGGGACATCCGCGTCGTGACAATCAGATACAAATTTTAGATATCTCTGTTCTTGTTGCACGACGAGAGACCGTATTGTCCAGTAATTCAACATGTGGACGTGGGACGGATCGGATAACCATTCAGTTATTTTCTTTAACTGTCCGTTCACCCGTTCTATTTCCTCGTCGGAACACGTATCCGGGAAGTCTAAAACGTCGAACGGATACAAGTGAATCCCTTTAACTATCTCCGTACAAGCAGATATCCAGGTCTTTGCAGATGCGACGAAACCTTCCATGGCGGACCGTATTCCATTCATGACGGGATAAGGGTTTAAAAGAACTATGGCTATTTCAAAAAATTGTTTTAGTAATTTAACCTTACTAAGATTGTTCTCCGTGCAGCTAACAGGAAGACGGAAAATGTCAAATTTATATCCCACTTTATAAAGAGCAATGTCCTTTATTATCTTTACGCATATCTCCGGTGCCCGCTCTTTATTTTCTTCGAAAAGTTTTCTTACAGTGTCTTTGTTGAATTTGTAGTAAAAAGGAGGGAATCGCCCTTCATCTCCTCCTTCAGGTGTATAATCAATGTCTCTGTAGGGTTCTACTGAAAATTTGCCCCGAATGGTTGAGGACGGTACGCGTGATCTCTTCCGTTCAATCCGGACCATGCACCAGAATACCCTTGGTTACGTAATCCGGCAACAGGCCTGTGCTGTATGAGTTTAGAACAGCTCTTTCTTTCCCACTTGCTCGCTATCTTGAGACTGCCTTGACAACTGAAATTCATCAGATTGCCTGCACCGTCGTAATAAGGCGGAAGACGGAAATAGATCGGCGGAGGTTTCCCGGTGAAAATGAGCCGACCGGACTTGATAGACCTTCCGCTATCCCCGGTACTCTTCATGGCATCATCCAAGTCTTGACCAAAGTAACCTCCTCTGGGAGATAAGACATTGTACAGGACATCCCTCTGTCCTTGTGCACCTTGCTTGTAGTTCTGAGTGATGAACGGAGTATGTTTCGATATGGTACCGTGGCGTTGAGGTTCTATCGGAGCAAGATAGTACGGCATCTCTTTCATGGTATCCGGTGCGATGATCTGTTCTCTGGACCGGGGACCCGTGCTCACCCATCCGTGACCATCCCACCCGGGCCCGGGATCCAGTTTCCGTCCTCGTATCTCTGCTTTAGGCCATTTCTTTTCCCACTTGGGTAACAGTCCTTGATCTTTGGTCAGTGCGACGTCTTGAGTCCATTCGTTGAACATGTTGTTGTCTTGAATGTCCGGAAGAGCATTTATGGGCTCTAAGACTCCGGTCTCGTCTTCCATCATCCATATCTTAGGAGGATCGACCATCTGGGACTGTTCTTGTATGGTACCGCCGACCGTATTCTGTGTGTGCAATAGACCCACGTCCCAACTGAATTGGCACTGTACGGCCATCAGGCGTATGGCCGCACCGGAGAACAATTCCATTTTCTGTTCCCATTCCGTTATGCTTTGATTCAGGAAACTGGACCAGTCAAGTTTATGCCAACCGGTTTTCCAGCTGTAATCCGTGGTGACATCGGCCGGCTGGATGATAGGTTCCTCCACGAGTGTTTCAATTCTGATGCCGTGAAAGTTTTTCTCGAAGAACTTAGTTTCGATATTAACCCCAATATCATTTGGGTCTTGTTTTGGGTCGACGGCAGCATCAGACTGCTCATTAATATTATCACCATCGTCGACACCAGGATCACTATCCGACGAAGATTGTTCCACCTGTTTGCGTTTTTTTCCAGGTGTGTCTTTGTCTTTTGCATCTGTAACGTCACTATCCTCCTGAATGCCTCTCTTGGTTGCCATGACGTAGTCTGTGTACTCTCGTCCATACCATTCAATTTTCCGTTCTATCCGCTCGTATTTTATAGATGTTCACCGGTGAGGTGTATGATTCCGGTAAATAATCTCACCGTACACCGGAACCGTGATAAAGTCTCTCCTCCCCGGAGACCGTATAGGATTGCGCGACTCCGAGGTAGAAATCCTATCTCCGTACGAGGACGGAAACTGGATCCCGGGCCCGGGTGGGATGGTCACGGATGGGTGAGCAGTGTGTGTGAACGCGCGGACCGGGGACCCGTGCTCATCCATCTGTGACGTCCCGGGGTACCGGTGTCCGTGCTCGTACGGAGATAGGATATCTCCGTACGAGGACGGACCCGGGGTCCAGTGTCCGTCCTCGTACGGAGATAGGATGTCTACGAAGGAGATGCGCATCCTATACGGTCTCCGGAGACAAGAGACCTCGTGTGTCCATTCCGTTATCCGGTGAAGATAATCACCGGATATGATACGCAGAGTCCAATATACGACACTCTAATTTATAAAGATCAATAGAGGGTACTTAAATTTTTCAGAGTCCAATATTTGGAGATAAGTGTTTATCTTCTAAGCGGAATACCGTATGTGACTATTATAATACGGCGTCCGTTTGGAAATTTTCATAAGTTTGAAACCTTCAAGCACAGCTACCAGGTAGCTGTGAGTGTGTGAGCGCGGACCGGAAAAAATCACTCATCCGTGACCATCCACCCGGGAACCCGGTTTCCGTCCTCGTACGGAGATAGGATTTCTACCTCGGAGTCGCGAAGTCCTAGGAGATCCGGGAGAGAGGAGAGGAGAGAGGTTCCGGTGTCCGGTGATACGAGAGACCGGAATTCAATGGAGAGTCCAATATAAGACACTCGAATTTATAAAGATCAATATAGCACACTCTAATTTATAGAGTCCAATATTAAGAGATAAGTGTTTTGTTTTTCAACGGATCACCGTATATTGGTATTATAAAGAAGGATCCGTTGAGAAAATTTCCATAGCGTCTAAACCTTTGAGCTGTTAACATGTCTCTTCCCGAAGAAGTTCGTCTAGAAATCATAAAGTATTGCGATGGAAAGGAACTCGAAATCTTGTCCGAGAATCCCCTCCGGTGGAAATTTAACAGGCCAGGAGACAAGTTTGGCGTACAGAACTCTCTTGTCTTTGACGGAGAAGTCGCGGAATTCGACTCATTCAGGAAAGTATATGCCGTTCCTGAAAATGGAAAGCGCGTGTGTGTCATACCTCACAGCCGTTACTATTATTGCGGCGTCGTTAAAGAATGGAATGACCAGTTGACCGATATCTGTGAGAAATCGAGTATTATAGAAGAATACCTCGTAACAGAACATCCCACCGGTCCGGAAGAAAAGTGCAAGGGAACCAAGATAGTCGGAGATCACTATCATGTTATCCTGGGGACCGTTGGGAATTATTGGAATACTAGCCTCCACAAACGTCTGGTGAAGAACAAGACTCAAGCGTCGTTTGAGGTCGTGAGAAAACTTCCCAATATCCTGTCCTACGTCATGCGCCCTCCACGAGAGATTCACGTGCAACACGTTAAAGAGAGCCTGTTGAAACTGGTTAATCTGGTTAATACCGACCGTATGGATGGATATATTGCAAACAGAGACTCCGGTGCTTCTAAAACTGGACAATTTAATGACATTATGCAGTTAAAAGAACTTATTGTATCCAACAATATAAATGATCCTGATAGTCTGATGCAAGCCCTCAGAAATGACGAAGTCTTCTTAAAGATCTATTCTAAACAGGGATACAACACGATGATCAAAAAGGCCTTCTCCATGGTACGTCAGGATTTCCGTTCGTACAGTCTTCGCGAGTGCAGCTCTAAGCTGAAGGTGAGTGATAGCACTTTCCATGACATAACGACCAGTGCCCGGATTCTCCGGAAATTATGCGTTCTTAATGGGATAGACTTAAAAGAATTTGTCGCTAATGTTTTTAACATTTTCGACAAAAAGCTTCCCAAGAGGAACGGAATGATTTTGCAGGGGGAACCGTGTTCCGGTAAATCATTTATTGTTCGCTCACTGTCCGTCTTGGCGAAATTCACCGCAGAGATCTCGGACTCTGGCACTTTCATGTGGCAGAGTCTCCAAGGGGTTAGAATGGCTCTCATAGAAGAACCGTGTCTCACCCCGTCTGCGGTGGAGATGTTAAAGAAAATAGGAGAGGGACACCGGACACAAATCCAGGTGAAGGGAGGGATGGATGTGTGGGTGGACAGAGTTCCTATTTTCATTACGACCAACAACGACGTCTGTAAGTATGCGTCGTCCGCCGAGGCGGCTATCGAAAGCAGATTCTTTGTGTACAAGAATATGCGAATCGCTAAGAAAGAGTGGTTTGGTCGAAAACAACTGAACCCTCTTGTGTGGGTTGAACTTTATGATTTACTCGAACTGGACAAACGGGAACATGACGATGACTGTGTTATTCTGAGTGACGAGGAGGACCTTCCTAATCTGGATAAATGGATCCAGAACATAAAGGAGAAGTCCGGTGATACCACCGATGCTCTTTTATGCAGTGAGAAACTGGACGAATCTATCTTAAAATCCGGTATTCCGGAGATAGAAGAAAACGAGATAGTGACGAACTCACAGTTTGACATGTGTACGTCTGACATATTGGCCTTAGACAACCGAGAGACTGACGACGACCCGGACTGGCTGGATCTGGTTAATAAAATGATGTCTGAACTGCCTTCGACTTCAGAACTCGAAGGCGTTCAACACAACACAACAGAACTTCTAACACCAGACGGCTTTATTAACCAGTACTATGAGCAAGATACTAAAAAAACAGGCACCACAGACCTTACCAAAACCTTCAGCGCCGCTGAAGACGGAGACTGTGCGGGATATCCTGAACATATCAGAGAGAGACTTGATGACAGACGCACAAGAAGAAATAATCGTAAAAGACGAAGAGATAGAAGAGGTGCTGCAGGAGATGGAGAAAGAGGAGGGAGAGGAAGAGAAAAGAAGAGAAGAACTGAGGCAGAAGAAGGAGAAACTGAGAACCCTAAATCGGAATACTCCGAGGGTGAAGAGACGAGTGACTTTCCAGGAACGGAAAGCGGAAAGGAAGATAAAAAATCAAAACCTATTCAAGAACAACAGGAGGAAGACTTGGAAGTACACCCCCCACTTCCAGTGCCTCAGAAGAATCAAGTCGCGGGACGAGCTGATCCGATACCTGAGACCCGTTCCGGAGAACCTAATAGAGTCGGGCTTGGACATGCAGCACCCAAGCTTGCTACAGCAGATGAAGTTGATGTTCTCAGAAGATCAATTGCAGATTGCAAGACAGATCTTGCAAGCGTGCAGGAAGGGATTCACAGCATTAAAGCCTTACTTACAGCATTGGTTAATGGCAAGACAGATTCTCTCGGGGCAGCGGATTAGCGGGAAAGATTGTTGTATGTTTGCGGCAGATGACGAAGGCTGTATGTGTCAGATAGAAGATGCGTTTGAGTACGAGGACCCGGGCGAGTACATTGCCGATACAGCCTTCTGCTGCAAACGCAACCAATTCGCCTGTTCGCAAGTCCACTCCGAGTGGGACAACTGCGATTATCTCACGGTTCCCGAGTCAGAGTTCTATAGTGACGTTAAAGAATGAACATTGAACATTTAAGTTAAAATAAAGAGAACTCTGACCGATGTAATAACATGATATTTTATTAATTAAACGAGTTAAACGTTTACAGCGTCGTTCTTTACTTGGGGGGGAAAATGTCCCCGAAATTCCAGCTCTGAAGAGTGTTATAATACTCCATGAAAACTTCTTTGTGGGGCATGTCCCGGGGGGGTCCGAGTCTCTGCGAACTTCTCCGGTCCCGGAACACATTTCCCGTCAAAAATCTGTGTTTATACCAACCGTACTGCCTGGGTTTTAAAGGGGTGCACCTGTAACCTCCTATCTCGCAAAACTTGTAATCCCCTTTGGTGTTCTCGTCCAAGTATCTGTAAAAAGACACGTTCTGGACGGAACGGTAACTGACTAGTTTATTATCCGCTGGCCATAAGTTATACGGCACCAGATCTATCCAGGGGGGTCATAGCAAACCCTACAGAGACGATACACCTGTTGAATCTTAAACTTCTGCAATGCTGTCAGGGGGGTCTTATACGGCCATTCTAGTATGGGTACGTCGGGAGGTCTCTTCCTCGGGTCCACCCCGTTCCGGAGGGATTTCAAAGGGGGGAATCTTATTCCCACATACAACTCTATGTTTCGATCCTCGAACGCGAATCTTATTCCCAATCGAGTGTATTTCTCATTTCTGTACTCCGGAGT
>JANSTR010152619.1:0-10730 GCA_025434805.1 Antipathozoanthus remengesaui | reverse complement strand
AGGGTACTCCCCATAATTGACTATACGGGTATATCCGGCCCTAAAGGTATGGTTTTCAGGCCGATTTGGTCTGAAATAGGGATAGATTTTCGCTGTTTAGTCTGGAAAAGAGTATTATTATTAGGGGAATTTTGCCGCCATAAAAAGGCCTCTCTTTTGAGAGGGTAACGATTTTGCTATTTTGTCTAAAATACCCAGAATTTGGGGTGAGTTCACCCCCCCCCCATCCCCTCCTCGGGCTTCTACCTGAATGAGTAGCACCTGGAATCATCCTCACAAGGGTATGGCTTCTTAACAAACACCATCCTACCAGAACGTTTTCGAATCTCTAAACAGGAACCTTATTTCAAAAGAAACGATATTGTAAAACATGCTCCAAATGCTAACTATCTACTTTCCATGAACGAGAAGATAAAGCAGTAGAATATTACATACACTGAGATCACTCGATGACTCTTCTACGACTGGAAAACCATTATGATACGTCTTTGTGTCCTTTAACACGTCCATTATGCGCCCGACCTGCGAAAAAAGTGCCATGAGAATACAAGTAATAATAATAATAATAATAATAACAACAACAACAACAACAACAACAATAACAACAATAACAATAATAACAACAACAATAATAATAATAATACAGATTTACTTAAGAGGTGAATTTTGGTTAAACCTAAATCTTTACAACGTAATTTTAAAATAGAGCTTTCCACTCTCGTCTGAAGTCTTGTTCTTTGGACAGAAACGGCCTATGTCTAGGTTTTGGTCGATATCGTTCATCTGTATTTTGATGGTCTTCCTTATGCCTATATTACATCACCTCCAGTACATGAACCGTGTCCAGCGATACACGATGGTCAGGACAGTCTACAATATGTGGTGAGCAACCACGGAACTATTAGCGTTGCTCGGTATGCGGTCTGCCAATCTGACCTTCAGCAGCTACTGCGGCATAAGGATCACAGGTCAACAATCCCGACTAAAACTCACACCTGGGCGGTTTCGAACTGACGTCCCCACGTTTGGGACAATGTAGTACAGCCACGTGTCGCTAGGGCATGTGACTGCGGGAAAACGTGACAGTTCGCTCGTGAACAAGGCTACAGTCTTGAGCTGAAAGCTTTACTTTAGCTTGTTTTTCATTCTTACTTCAACAATAAAATTTCCTTACTTTTCGCTGATTTTTGACAATTTTCTGGAATTTCCCTGACAAAAATGAAATGTCAGTGACTTTTCCCCCTTATTGGCATTTTTCAAATTTCCTGACTTTCCCCGATTTGTGGCAACCCTTTAGGAACCAAAAACTTTACATTCTCACAACCACCAACTTCTCCAATAATACTGATGCTTCAAATAAATTTAAAAGTATTACTAGCCACATTAAGCTGCACATTTTAGGCGCATTCTACATGGTTGATAAGCACACTTATCATTGAAAGTATTCAAACATGTTCCGTGACTTGCGCAAGCGGGCTGTTGTAGTCCGGTAAAATGTTTCCTCTTGTACTGAAGAATGCATTTGAAGAACTGGTTAACCTTTTTATTTCAAGAGGGTTACTGTAGTCGAGTCAATGAGTTACCTTTCTTATAGCATGTAATAATACTTCTGGACAATCCAACGTCTGTAATAACAATGAATTCTACCATTTCCATAGTACCAAAGCACAAAACTTGAAAATTGAAGAAACTCTTAACTGACACAAGTGGTCTGCTGCAATCAGTAGGTTTTACTTTCCCCATGGTACGGATACACACGGCTTATAAGTGAATAAAATCTTAACAGACAAAAGAAAAGAGCTCTTGTAATCAACGAATTACCTTTTAGATGGCACACAAATGGAAACTCAAACGCTTCACGCACGAACGGACTATTCAGTGCTTTTCTTAAGGCTGGTACATGGGTAAATTGTACTGCCTTTCCCCACTGGTTTTACCTCCTTTCCCCGGCTGTAACCCAGTCTGAACTTTATTTTGGGATAAGAAAAGTCCTACTGTTGTACCTCCTTTCTCAGTTGATGTACCCTCCATACTAAATCTTAAGAAAAACACTGCTATTATACACAAAAAACATATAAGAAGTTACCTTCTCTATGGTTCGGAAACATACCACTGGAGTACTCATTATGTTACTAAAAGAAAACCAAAAGAAATAAATATTGTACACAACAGTTCCTGCACACACAATTCAAATGATTTATTGAAGGCGACATACTCTAAATAATCATTTCAATAAATAGTCTGCAACAACCCCAAATGCAATACACTTTGTCACTGTGAAGTTACGTTTTTGCTGGTCAGTTGATCGAAAGATAAAAAATGGGTACAACAAACCTTGCAGTGAGGCCTGAAGCCATGACGGGCGCCTCCCAGCCAAGAATTGGTACTCCTTGCAGCTTGATGTGCATATCATATATTCCCTACAGAGATAATTTGTAAACCACACACATATGTCCAGGCCGGATACTTACTGTATAATTGGCTCATTCCATAAAAATCTTAGAATGTTACAATGAGAATTAATTTTGTGTTACGTTTCTTATCAATTATGAATGACGAGATGGATCAACGATTTAAAAAGAATTAAAAGCTTAACTAATGTCCCTACCGATGTAGACCATTGAATGTTCTACTGCACTGCATGTTTAGAAATAGAAATCTTTCCAGAATTATTTACAAATTTTCTAAATTCTCACTTTAATATTCTACAAAAATATGGAGTAATTTTGAACTACACAAGGAACAATGATTAAACCGCACGAATTATACTGAGACTTATCTAAGGAAAATATCCGATCTCTGCGTGTGTAGTTTATCGCGGTCAGTAAAAGACGCAAACGGAGAGGATTCCGGCTTACCTCGTTAAAGAAATCACCGACCCACTTTGCGACCAGCAAAACCAGCATCATAGGGAGACCGTATGTAATGTTACTGGTGGCTTCCATTAGAATGACTGTCAAACTTATCGTCATTCGTACCACGCCGCCTAAACGGGAAAACACAAAAATGAACAAAGCACTCAAATGAAAATATGGATATGTCAACGAATAACATGACATTTTACAACTTGCTTTGTGCACAATTCCTACTGCTTTGAAAGGTTTCTTGCAGCTTATGTGGAATCCACGTCAGGTGCTAACAAGCACTGCAGCTATAAAATGCTTTCTGTAACCTGAGCAATGTCTTGAATACTCAGTGATACTTTAACATCAAGTATTGTCTCATTTTTGTTTTGGTTGAAAGATCATAGAATTAGATATTATATTTGTAGGTAACTTGTTAGAACAGAACCAAGATGTCATCGTCACAGATAAGTTGATAATATGCGCTAATGGTTTGAAAATAATGTCGACTGCGCTTTTGAGAACATTCATGTGGATATCACCAAAACCATCAGCTTTGCCTCGGCTCATACTTCCGTTGAGTTTAATAGCGATTTTACGATTATTTGCTAATTTAGGACACACGAAATTAGCTGTAGTGTTCCCAGGTATATTCGCTGAAAAAGTGGGACCAAAATTTTGTAAAATGTTCGCAGAAAGCCTCCGAAGTTCAACTGGATCACTGGTGTCACTATCAAAAATCTTAAAAGTGGTAGGAAACTGATTCATTTTATTTTTTCACCAGTTAATAATTTCGTTCAAAATGCGCCAAGTATTCTGAGTAAATGATTAAGTGTATTACATACAGTACACGATAATCATGGGTTGCGATGTACGCTATTACTCTACTGCAGTTTAGGCCATTCGTATTTTATTACTTCTTCCATACAGAGGTTTTAAAATAAAGTGCCAATACCAGTTACTTCTAAGGCTATTTCTTGCGTGAAAAACGATCTACATACCTAACATAGCTGCTGCCCCGATAAGGGCGTATCTTCCCGGTTCAACCCAGGTACCATGTGGAAAGAGAAGCTTCAAGGCAACTCCAAAAAGTCGACCCCAGGCCGCGCCAGTCAAAATACAGGGGATAAACAGACCACTCGGCACATAAAGGCCATAGGTCCACGTGGCCAGACAGAAGTAGATTGGAAAGAATGACGCTAACGTCACAACACTGTACGAACCTGTGTCAAAATTTGAGTAGAATATTGAGATAAGTATTTTCTTTACTGTATTAACGTTAAAGTTTCTTCATCAGATCATCAGACTGTCTATCCTCCAGAGGGCTTTAAATCAGGATAAAATTTTATGAGATACTGTCTTAAGCGCTGAAGTCGGCTCTTGCTAGCGGGTTCTGGGGGCATACCCCCTCCAGGAAATTTTTAAATCTAATGGCTCTGAAATGTCATTTCTGGTGTTCTAAGGCAACAATTTCTGTCAAAATCTTCGGCAATTTGATCGCAAGTTTTGCAACTTTGTTACCAAGGTTGTAGGAAAGGCTACCCAACATACGACAGAGTCGTACCATACACGGCTGCAACCCTTTCGGCATAAGAGTACTTGATTTTATTTGATATTCCTTGCAGTTTCTTCAGTTTTTCAGGACATCAGAGTTAAGTATTCTTCATTTCGTTTTCTTTTATGAGAATTTGACGAAAATATCACAACACGAGTCGAAATCGCGATTTTTCAATCCCGATCGCAGTATTGGTCGGGATTCGGGATTTTTAAACAAAATCGGGATAATCTCGACAAAATCGGGATGGTTGGAAAGTCTGAAATATTAATTTTATCAGATAAGTTTCCTCAATGGCAGATTCAGCACAAAAATGTGATGATTATATCTCATTTTCCAAACATTCGTCAACATTAAGGTCAGAGACACTCCACAAAACCACGTGTTGGAAACCCAGCGACATGACAGCAACATTGAGCATGCGTACACTGGAATCATGTTGGACATTACAAGCTTTCTGCACTAATCCCCAATTCAAGCGAACAATTAACATATTTGAATTATCAATAATAGAGAAAAAGCCAAAACTGATAATCAAAGCTTTAAACAAAACGAGTCCAAAAGTCAATATATCACGGCACAAGGCACAATTTGTATTGTCACTGAAAACTGATCTGGATCAATTCCTCAAAAGTCTATTAACGCTAACCCAAGATTAGCAAAAATTGCGACCAAGTTTTATGAAATTAGTTTAGTTAATAAAAGGTTTCAAAACAAATTTATTGAGTGGAAACCTAATTTACCAATACAAAACTTGTGATACAAATTGACATATTTCGATCTGATTGAAACAGTGGGTTAGGATGTAATTCTGGATTGGTACTAATCGAACTGGTAAGCAAGGCCTCTCCCCGTCTCTACTATTTAAGGCAACGGAAAAGATCTTGGATCACTCCGAAAGAACTGCTGCTGTTCTACACTACTGGCATCCGTCCCACCCTTGAGTACCTTAGTGACGACCTAGAGAGAATCCAACGTAGAGCCTTAACCTAGCAAGGCCCTAGAAACCCATGGGTTACAAACTCTGAGAGAAAGGAGAGAAATGTTCACCACGAAGCTATTCAACAAAATCGCTAAAGATCCCCACCACAATCTACACAAACTTTTGCCAGAAAGGAAAACACACATGTATGATCTTAGAAACAAACGCAAGTTTAATTGTCGCTCCACTCTGCCAAACAGACCGTTTTAAAAAGAGTGTTTTAATGAGTCAACTTTATAATTTCCAGATTATTATATCGTACAAACTTTTTATCTTTCACAAATGTAAAATTCTTAAAAAATTTTAAAACTATTACTATATATTGTAATGTCTAACATAATTCAGCTTTATTTAGCTGCAAGTTTTATGACAATAAAGTACATCTATCTATCTATCTATCTATCTATCTATCTATATATATATATATATCTATCTGTCTATAAAAGGACGCCCGGCTACCCAACTTGAATACGATTTGAAACAATTAGTTCAACAATTCCAAAAATCAGACAAGACCGTCGTGGCCTACAAAGGAGGACATTACGAAAAAGATCTGTTGCAACGTTGGGGTCTACCTAATTTCAACTTGGAACAATCCCGCTGCCTAAATTTAATACCATGAGAAGAGTGAAACAGTGAAGGGGTTTATATGGTGTTTGACAAATTATCCAAAAACGTTCCTGCCACCTATACAGTTACCAAAGATAGGCACAAGTGATCATTACTGCGTTCTTATTCAGTCGAATGTGCCTAGAGAAAAACGGCCGAAACAAACAACCATCATTTGTGACACAAGAGATAGTTGTTTAAGGATTAACCCAGTTCCCATGGGACGATCTTTTCTCCTTATCATCATGTGCTGAGAAATATGACTATTTCCAACTGACCTTGACCAACGCCGTCGATTATTTCTTCCCAGCCAAAGT
The DNA here is from genome assembly GCA_025434805.1 of Antipathozoanthus remengesaui. Taxonomy (NCBI): domain Eukaryota; kingdom Metazoa; phylum Cnidaria; class Anthozoa; order Zoantharia; family Parazoanthidae; genus Antipathozoanthus; species Antipathozoanthus remengesaui. The sequence continues at coordinate 4,424 of JANSTR010152619.1, read as the reverse complement.
CTCTCGTGTGCATGGCAGCGATAAACCTCGGATGACGCACAGAACAAAAACTTCTATTATTAAACGACAGAAATATCTTGCTAAATTCGGCAAAGATTCTCCGATCTTTAAGTTGTGGCGCAGTCGAGTCCAACAATACATTCTCCATTCTACATTCTATTCAGCAAAGGTTAAAAGTCTCAAGAACACCAAATATATCAAAATGGTGGAGGGTTGTTAAAAGTATGGCTGGAATATCTAACAAAGAAGGACGGTGGTACAATCAATTGATTAATGGCTCCACTATTGACTCAATCGATGTTTTAGCGGAGAAAATCAACGACTATTTTGTCGGTCTTACATCTGAGTTTGTACCACTGGATCAATCGGACATTTCCAACCGCCCGGTTCCAGAAATCCCAGACGATATTTACGCAAACGTTAAGGAAGCATACGACGCTTTACGATCTGTTAAAGCCAAGAAATCCACTGGTCCCGATGGAATTCCTAATGTCCTTCTGAAAGAATTTGTGCTACAACTTGCACCGGTTATCGCCGATATTTATAACGCTTCTTTACGTGAAGGGTTTATTCCTACCCTTCTTAAGACCGCCGCTGTTTGTCCAATCCCTAAAAAGTCTCCACCGAAGAGCATTGATACGGACTTACGACCTATATCTCTAACTTGCCAGGTCGCTAAGCTACTTGAAGGCTTCACCTTGAGGAGGATTTACAAACCAATTCTGAACGATCTTGACAAAAACAATTTGCTGTTGCTGGTAAATCTACAGAACAAGTTCTTGTCTATATGTTACACTTAGCCCTAGAAGCCTTGGATCAAGTCCATTGCTCCGTCAGATTCTTCTTTGCCGACTTTCGCAAAGGGTTCAACCTCATTGATCACCGCATATTAATGAAGAAACTATGCAAATTTGACATCCACAACTGCCTTTCGAAGTGGGTTACATCATTCCTACAAGGCAGATCACAGTTCACCAGGATAGGTAATGTGATTTCTTCCACCAAGGTTCATTCCAATCAGAGCGAGTGTTATATCAAATCTATATTATAACATTTTGTATTTACTATCTGGAATAGTTTTTAGGCTAATTTTATTCCTAATAGTTTTAGCAGTTCATTATTATTATTATTATTATTATTATTATTATTATTATTACATAAGTGTCATCCTTGCGCATTCCAACCCAGTCAAACTCTTGTGCATAAAATCATTTTAGCTTTAACAGACTACTTCTCCAGTCTCTCTTTCTTTCTCTTTTTCTTCTTTAGCTCCAATAAATTCAAATGCTCCAAAAGGTATTTTATACATTCTTCTGATACAACAAAACCCTGCGCGTCCCCCTAAAGGAAACGTTATATGCTTCAGGTACAACCCACAAGTTATGAAGAACGCTTACTAATTTGCACAAAGCGACTTATCAACCAACTCAACAACAAATACTTACATTTAAGGCACGCTCAGCCTCACACTCAAAGCAAACATAGAATTTTAAAATCAAATCAAGAAATACAACACTCTTCAAATTTAAATGAGTACAACCACTTCACGTACACTCAACTGATATCCTTTAAGGATATTTATGTACATCACAGTTGAAGGTAGGTATATATGCAATGATAGGATTGATATAAAGTTCGCTTTCGTCTTGTTTGCATTACAGTGCTACAGCCCGGGACTGGGGATATTCTTCAGACGGGATTACTGATCAAAAAAAATTCAAACAATAAAAGATATCGTATTCGAATCCTGTTTTAACTCCTAAATGATACCTGTCACAAATTCTCTTTTAGTCTGCGTACTCGCAGGAAGGATGTCTGTTGTGTATTCAAATGCTTGTAAAGCCATTTCAAAATAAAGGACCTCTACCAGTTTCTAAAATTTTCCTTCGAATTGAACGGACATCAAGAAAGATATCAAATTTCCCAGTTATTGCTTTCGCACAATTAACCCTCAAAGAAAGCACAAACCACAAACCCCTAAAAGATACGATGGGAATCTTTGTCATGGTAGATAAGAAACGGAAGCACCTGAAAGATGGGGGCGGGGTGTGTGTGGAAGGAGAGAGGGGAGGGGGTCTACAACAATGAAACGAGAGACCAAGCGCACACGCCATTTATGCAGAGAACAACACTGTATTATAGAAATACATTATAGAAAAACTGATATATTTAAAGGCAGAAATAGATTATATATGAACTTCAGAATATTATAATATGTCAAAAAGATATTAGTTTTATACTTAATAAATACTTACTAGTGACATAGGCCTTTTCTGATAGGTTTACCTGTACACAAGCTAAATAACACTACCAAAATCAAGTTTCTTCCAATAACGGAAGCAGAAAAAGTATATATCAGGTGATACTAAAGGTGATACTGCGGAAAACAGAGCATGCATAAACGATTTAAAATCCAACTGTAGACTTAAACGCTGAAGAATGGTTTGCAATTTACCAAACTTAGCTTCGAGAACGTAGCCAGTATTCCAATTCTCAAGAGGCAAAACATCGTCGCAAAAGTCGTGAATTTTCAGGTTCTGTGAAACATGCTCCATCAAAAATGATGAATGCTTGGTGTTTAGAAATTATTTTGCGATCCCAAGGTAATATAAATAACAATTTGGTTACTGTATTAAGATTTTCAGAAACAGGTGTCTCCTCCGTATGAATGCTGGCTACGTTAAAAAGCGAATTTCTTCTTGGCTATATATCATTTCTTGTAATTGACAGTGCCATTTCCATACAAGTAGTAGCTATTTACATTGCTAGATTAACTAATTAATACAAATAGTTCGTACAGTTGCTAGTTTATAAACGTTTGAACAGACAGATACTAATCCAGTTCTTAGTTCATTGCCACATTATTGAGATTTGGATATGAGAAAATACAATAGTAGCAATTGTAAGAGCTTTGTAGCTTTTGGACGGATTGACGTGGCTGTATTAGAGAGATGACAATCAGAATAAGTTTCGCTGCATTGTTGATGAATGGATTCATGTCGCTTCCATAGACTTTCTTGCCGAGCATAGCTGTTGTGGTTTCGCGGCAGGGCTCTTTGGTTGATACATGTAAGTGGTTCGCTTGGAGTTGGCTAAGGTTGCATTGAACAGGCAAGTACAAGTTTCGTTGTGTAGTTAATAGGTTGATACAGTTGAGAGGTTATGAAATAATAACTAAAATTAGACGAACAGTGGTGGATCTGGGAGGAAAGATAGTACTGAGGATCCTATAAAATCAGTGCAGAAGTAGTAGCAGCAATGTCTAACCTTAAGATCGGAAAATGTTAACTGGAAAAAAGTTCATTTTACATTTTTGTTTCTTCTATTTACGAAGTGATACAAAAGGAAACTATCAAAAAAGTAAGAGTCTGAACTATTTGTATATTTAAGAGCAAGAGTTTCACACACTAGCTTCGACACTAATGCAGGAACAAGACATTAAAACAAGGCCTTAAATAATATATTTGTTAGAGCACTCGAAATCAGCAAGTGATGACAAGTATCCAAATATAGCATTGGCTGTGCGTTTTATGTAAAGTTTGCATATGTTAAGTTCTCTGTCTTTTGACTGAGACATAGTAGAAGTCATAGTAGCGTTTTCTACACGCTACACGATACCAATGAAGAATAAAACAAGTTCTATAACCGATGGCAATGAAGCATAACTCAGTTATGGAGCAAGAGAGGGGGGATATAATGGAGCGGTAAGTCACCAATAATTCCACGATAAAATATTAGATGAACGAAGCAGCAGTGATGTAATAGGATCTCCATAAATGATCCGGAATACTACTGTGGTGATAAGAACAATAAATTGTTCTTTTAAAAGATTAATTTAAATTTATATACCCGTTAATACAATACTAAAACGGAATGAAATCCTCAACTACGATGAAACCACCCCTAACGCAATGACAAAGAACTAATTAACATTCTGAGCTAGTTGCCCAATAGGTGCTTGAATTACAGTTCCACAACATAAAAATTAACATAACTGTGATAACTCAAGCAAAACGATAACCACGTAACCTGGCTTGGTAAAGTAGCGCAAATCTATCACCCACCAGGAAAAGCCAGTCCACTAGTCCTAACAAGTGAGTAACTATATCTTCTTGTCGATGAAAAGATTTGTACTGGTGAGTTGACACTTTCCGCTGCCATGTCTCCCTCGCGGTAAATAATTTAGCAAAGTCCGTTTTACGAACCGAATTTCTTCAGCTGAGTTTAGTCATTGCTCACTTTAGTCAGTACTCCTTACTCCACCGTACCCTATGACCTGATTCACTCAGCCACTTTAGTCAGTACTCAGTACTTGAACGGATTATATACTTCCACATTTTGCAACAGCTAATTGTTCCAAATGTCTGGCAACGGATTAGCTGATTGTATTTGCTACCGGTTAATATTATTTATGACACACACTT
>JANSTR010152608.1:0-10733 GCA_025434805.1 Antipathozoanthus remengesaui | reverse complement strand
AGCAATCCTGTACGACTTTAAAGCAATTTATCGAGTCATAAATTCATCTCTTCAACCGACAGAACGTATGCATGCCCATCTTCCCCGGGTGGTTGCTTTTTTTTGATTTCCCGAAAAAATGGACCGCCGATTCCGGGAAACAAGTGAATAAATTGGTGTGGCCTTGTTGTCCAAAGTAATTCTGTACGACTTTAAAGTAATTTATCGAGTCATAAATTGATCGACAGACAGATATAAATGAACGTCTGCCGATGTTCGCGGGTTGATAGCTTTTTTTTTGATTTCCCAACAAATGGACTGCCGATTCCGAGAAACAAGAGAATAAATAATTGGTGTGGCCTTATATAAAAAAGTGTGCAGAAAGGATCTAACAATTTCAAAACTAGCATACATAATGTTGTTAGTGCATGGACACGTGTCTCAAACAATGGTCTTCCACGTTCAGCTATTAATTTACTGAGTTAGGTTCGCGAGGCACGGTGGTCAAATGTACACTAAAAAGGCCCGTTTCAAACTACTATTAACTAGGGAAGAGTTTGAAACATTTGAAATGAATGAGTTGAGGAAGGGATACCATCTTGCTATATAGAGGCAATTTTCGATGCCATTTTTGTTGTAATATATATTTCTATTACGATTTTTTAGCTTGGTTAAAAATTGCACGTGTAAGATGACTGCATTTTCAGTTAATATCAGTACGAGAAGTACTAAAATATTTCGAACTTCTGAGAATTTGATGCAACTTGGCTGCGAGAAAAATTCCAGTGGAAATCACGACAAAATTGTTAGTGGCTGTGAGAAAATAGACTCTTTTTTCATAAGAACTAGAGCCGAGGCTGAATGCTCTTCAAAACTTTTGGGATATTAATAGCCTCAATGTTCTTAAAATGTTCTAAAGGCCAAGTAAAAAAAAGTTGGTTAACCTAACGTAAGGTGTGTGTAAGAAGTATATATTTAAGAAATACGAGTTTCGATATTTGATATACAAGTGGTAGAGTAAAATGTAGTCACTGGCTGCTGTTCAGACACTGTATGGTGTATCTGAGAAGTTACGAGCTGTGATATTTGATATACAAGTAGATAGAGTAAAATGTAGTCACTGGCTGCTGTTCAGACACTGTATGGTGTATCGATCTGAGAAGATACGAGCTTCGATATTTGATATACAAGTGGTAGAGTAAAAGAGAAAATAATGAACATTGAACCTGCAAATTGTTCTTGTAAAAATGTCCACGTGTTTAACTCTAGTTGTAATATCTACTATTTCTATACGAAATAAGTTCTCGGTTATTCCTTAGCATCGGGTGTTCGAATTTTGGTTGATTTTCAGCCTGACGTTCTTATAAAAAAGGTTTTTTTTTATAAAAAAAAAATACAATGAGATGCGTGACCTTGAACAACCTTCGATGAGTCCATCACCCATGCTTGTTTTGAAAAAAAGCCGGGGACTTTTTTACATTTCATTCGTATTGTCAAAGGTAACAGTCAGAGTAACAGTTAAACAATGTCTTCTTCAACATTCTATAAGAAACCTATTCAACGTTATATTCCAAAAAAAGTTTTCTTCAGGGATAGGAAAGCAGACGCTAACTCCGCTATCTACCCCTGTGGAAACAACAAACTGTGCCAGTGGGTGTAATGCGCGTGACGACATCACTCATGACGCCACTGCACTCGTGACATGCTCCGAGTGATGTCGAAATCATGAATTCGCCCATATGCATGTATGCATTATATTGAAGGAAATTAGGAAATTTCTTTTTTCAGGAGGCACGAAAGAGAGTCGTGTGATGTGGGATGCAATCGCATTCAGACAACCAAACTTCTACGAAAGCTTCGAAAACGGAAACGACGTCAAATTAAGGTACGTAAATATGAAGCAATGTCTCGATATTTTAAGAATCAACATTCAGTTCCCCTGTCACCTGAAACACGTCACCCCATCATGCCCATGGTCGTCAATCCGTCATACCACTGAAACGAAATTTGATCACATTCACAACGTACAATAAGATCACAAGATTGATTTCTAAAATATATGGCGATGTGCCATTTGCCAGTTTTCGTTCGTGGAGTAGTATATGTAAGTGGTTTCTGAATTTAAATGATTAATGAATTCTGAATGACTGAAAAGAATCGTGGCTTTGCAAGTTGGTTCAAATGGAAGTAAACGAGAAATCTCGTTTAGTAGACGGCGATTGCGTATGTAATCCACAACCTGGTTTGGATAGCGGTTTAGGCAGCGACTCCGAAGACGGGGAATCGTCGAGGGACTGCAGACGTAGTCACAAACAAAACAAAAATCTCGCAAGAGAGCTGTGGAATACGTTCAGGTCTGTAGTGTTAACGTGATTTAAAGAGTTGACGGCGTCTGTCTCGTAGTATTTATACTACTTAGTTTCGGGCGGTGTTAATTTCGCCTTTCTGAGAAGCCAGTTCTTGGAATTTTACAGGAGGGGCAGGATTCATTTCCTTGTTTGTCTGCGTCCCATGTCATGGAATTGAATGGTCAAAATGAATATAGTTGTTGTTCGGTGGATTCCCACGATAATCAGAACTTAAGACAGTGAAGAAAATATCAGATACATGATATGCGTAACTACGTTCGCGCAACGTTAATTTTTGAGTCAGTTTTTTGAACTGACATTTTGATTTAGGTCATCACATGATATGTCACTTGAAAAGGTACTTTGGGTGATTCGAACGATTGGTGTCAACACTGTAGAGCATGTTAGTGGCAGTCTTAGGTCAGCCTTCAAGATCACCTTCGAGAATAATTTTAGTTTGTTTCTGAGTTTAACCATTTTAACTAGAGTGGGGAATGTGACATTTTAATTAAAATTATAAAAAACCTCTACTTCTAGGGTTTACAGTACATCATGAAACCTCCGAGTATATATATTGGCTGTACTATTAAACTCTAAAGCGGAGCATAGCTTTGCTGACTTACCAATAATTATTTAGCTTCAGGCATAATACGTACATTATAAAGTACTTCAGAATGCGAAAAATTACCATCAGGCTAGCTTCACAAACGAAACGGGAACTCCCAGATCAGAGATTAGCATTATTTCGTTTTTGCGGACATCATGTGACATATTAAGACACAACATTCTCCCGTAAACACGTTCAAAATTAAAGATGTTTTTGCTTTGATGGGAACTGGTGGCAAAAGTTTAAAATCAAAATAAATATTCGATTATAGTTTTTGTCAATTTGTGTCTTCAGTTTGCAAGCACATTAACTCTCCAAGTGCGTGAAGTAATGTGTTTTTGCTGTAAATATTAAATGGCACACATGATATAGTACGTGATGTTTTGGTGTATTTTGAGTTCGTGCCAGCGGAATTTGAGAACAATTACACGATCACTAATTAATACTAATAGCTCATTGTTACTTCATTATATTGTAACATCAAAATGCAGTTAATATATAATTGTCATCCAACATATATATGACTTTTGATAAAAATATATACATCTGTTCAAGACAACCATATCAGTCTGTGACATTGGCTTTGGCTTTGGCCTTTGGGAAAATAAAAAAAATGGTGGAATACTCCATCAGACTGTTGTAACCACCAAAAGTTCTTATACAGATGCTATATATGTTTCTTTGTTGTTTAGGGAAAAGGTTATGCGACAAAATGATATTGAATGGTCAAGAAGATTTACAGATCTCCCTCGTCAAAGAGTTGTTCCTTTCAAGAAAGATGCAGTTGTGGCTGCAACTGGACCAGCAGGTGGCATTAAGAAAGTTGGCTTGCAATGCTCTGGCAACAAAAACAATAGAAATTTAATTGCTGGAATTCCCAGTAACAAGTGGAGCCATCATGGTCATTTCCAAGCATATGGTATGTCAACATCACTGTATGAACGCAACCCTATGACCAATACAATATCAGGTGATCCAGTCGCAGATGTGTACTCAATTATTGCAAGGCCCAACAATTGTGTTTTGGCATTAGCTGACGGTGTCAACTGGGGTGAGAAATCACGCCTTGCTGCACGGTGTGCAGTTGCTGGGTGTCTGGACTATTTGAATGAAAATCTATTTGCCGCAGAGACAACCCATGATATTTTTTTGTCATTGGTCAAGTCGTTTGAATATGCTCAGTCTCTGATAATTAAGGGCGGCTCCTGACTGAAGCAGCAACATTGTTTTGGCAGTAGTGATAAAACATTCAAATATACTGCAGAATATAATTATTATTCAAAGAAAGTTACCAATTTATATCTACGATTGACCCTCGGACGACCATTGTGGGGAAAACACGCCCATACACTATTAGCATTGTGTATGCTAGGGCTGAAGGTTTCAGAACCTTTCTGTACGTTATGAACGTTGTCATTATTTTCGCGCACTAGAGGCTATGGGTACGGGTAGTTGTAGCAGTCGCCATCTATTTTGTTATGGTCAATTGTTCACAAAGGCCGTGGCCACATTTCGCCCAGACAAAGTATACTTTCATTATTGCAATGAAAGTATATAGAATGGAATGTTTATATGACTCACTATCTTTAACAATTAGACACTCCAATCACAACTCGTCATTTATCAACGTGCGTTCAGTCAAGCACAGCGAAAGGAAACGTTCCCAAATTATTTAGAATGTATAAACAGTTTTCTTGGAATACATCAACTATTTCTTTGAATATATAATTTTATATGAATAGCTGAAGGATATGGACTCGGTGTCGCTCACACGAACCTCTTCTCCTGTGCCTACAAGCTGGTAGTCGTTCAATCGCACTTTCACGTTATTACCATTAGCAGCCCGTGCAAACAAGCGGTACCACGCTGCCTGCAACAAATTTCAAAATACAAAGCTATGCTTAAAGGCGATCATCCTGGTACTGACACTGGTTGAATCTAGTTAAGGGGATATATACCGAAGGGATTTTCATGAACTGAGCCGATTCTTGTAATTATGTAGCGAACTCTGATTGGCTACGCAAATACAACAGGTGTTGCTATTGCCATAACTTAACTGATGGGTCAAATCGAGCCAAGAAGTCGCAAGGTGTAAATTTTAACTACTAGGATACGATGTATTTCTATTTTGATATATTGACATATACAGCTATTTGAAAAACGACTACATCTGCAACTTGCAATGCGATATTCAGCCTGAAAGGACTCATGGGATCCTTGTATTTCACGTCGTGTGCCATCCACTGAACTATTGTACATGAGACAAACGGTACCAAAATTAAAGAATTTGGCCACATGAAGTCAAAGTCAGCTTAGCAATTAGTGAAATTAGAGTTCCCATCATGCTTTGAGGCATGGGTATTACGCTTTTCATAAGAAAACCTTTTTGAAATAGCTGTACACTTGTATATGTCCCTCACTGCGATTTTATTGGTCTCCGATGTTACGTAAACACGTGCTGAAGCGTTTGGAGCACTGTGATTGGCTAGTAAACTTGAAGGCAAAGTCATGCGAATCCCGTGAAGTTCGCTATTTTGTAAATGACCAATCTCTAAGTCAACATTAAAGAACAAAATACAACACTGAATACTGGAAGGGCATGCTGTTTGGACAATATTATTGATCATTCAGTTTTGAAGCAGTTTCCATACTCGCCAAGGAGTTGATGGTCGATTTCTTTATATTCTGAATGCAAAAATCTTTGGACGACACAGTAAACAGAACGTGTGGTCACTCGATGACCTCATTCATTCATAATGAAATAATGCTTTCTGACACAAGAAATGATTAGAAAAGACTTTATAAACTGGAAAACATACACAGTTGGGGCTATAACCTCGTTCTCCCACTTTTAGGATCCGATCGTGAATCTAGCAAAGAATAAAAGTTATATTCGGGCCAGATTCGACGCACTGGAAATACAATTGAAACGTAATTTAGTATAAGTATAAATTTGCTGTCCCTACTCACCTGTTCTCCATTCTTCGGTATAAAGGGTGCTGGCCGCAAAACCATCAGTGAAGTACTCTTGAACAAGAGAATAGGCGCCCCAGGCACATCGGATGGTTCAACTAACTCGTCATTTGGCAGCTTGTTCGTACTCATCAATTTTCTGTCTTGTTGCTGTGCTTTCTTGATGAGCTCCATGCTTTCCTAAACACGATTTAAATTTTACTGCTTCAACAAAAAGGTTCCTGCAATTAACTAAATATTTTCAAAATCCCCACAGATGTGATCACTGTGCTATATTCTCGTTGACAAAAGTAAGAACCAGTTAACGTCTTGAAGCAGCTAACTATAAATGCACATTTTTTACATTCTTCGTAGAGTTTAGCTTATTAACATTGCAATAATTCCAAGGATCATCCATTAAACAAGAAGTTCTGGTATAAATGGAACTGGTCAGGTAATTATTCGGTTATCAGCCACCCTCGAGTGAACAACTCTGTCACAGCTGTTTAGCATAAAATGTTATAGCGCTTAATATTCAAATTATCACACAGAGGACAACTGTGAAAGCAACCGTGTAACAGAGACATGCATAAAAGCGACTAGTTTCTTGAAGTGCAATAAATCTAAACTATAAAGTTTCTTCGATAAAATAAAGTAAATTGATTCTCTTTAAAGGGACAGTTTCACGGTTAACCTATGCAAAGCTGCTACATGCCATAACCAGGTTCTTGCATTTTTACTTATAGTTTTTCGAACAATACGATTTCATTACGCAAAAAAACCCTTTCATCGAACAGAGATTTCAAGGGGCAATGCATTTTGTCGCTAATTTACATTAATTAATAATTTATCCTACGGGCCAACACTAAACTTGCATCAGCACTCTTAACCGAAATCCGTTTCAATCGTTCTCGAAATTAAACCATCCGTACCATATTTGCAACGTTTAGGGTAGAACTGTGCTTGAAGTATTTGCAGCAAAACTTATTTTTGTATTTCTAATGTCTTTTATTGATCAATGGTAAGATCCCACAATAATACTGTGAAACTGCCCCTTTAAACCACTTCCCATAACCCATTGTGCAAACCAGTTGTTAGATAACATCCTTCTCAAAATACCTGCAAGATCTGTGTCTGTTCCTGTGTGCCTGCAAGACCTTTGGCTGCGGCAGTACAACCAGCCTTGTGCATTAGGTGCATTGCCTTGGAGAGTGCGTTCTTGTTACAACTAGCCAGCAGTTCTGACTCACTGCAAACCTGATACGTTGTACGATGGTGGCTTATCTAGGAGCAGAACAAAGTATCAATAGTTGAGTCAAACATACATTTAATACAGTAACATGATAACAGTTAGCACCCAGTCCATGTATACAAAGGTTTGCTAGTACATGAGAAATTGTGACAGTAACACTTAAGAAAGATTATTAAAAATAATAATAATAATTATTCTAATATCCCTTCTTCACTGGCATAGCCATGTCAAAGAAAGAAAATTATTCATTTCCTTTTAAAAGTATTATTTAAGACGATGTCAGTTTGTTACCTTAGCCTTTTTTGATGATTTCCTGAATTCTATACCTGCGGACACAAGCAAAGTTATGACATCTTCTGAGTATGGGAAAAGGCCAATACTGGCTATTATTAAATAACATCTGTAAGTCATCTCTGGAGGCGCTTCTATACTTTAGAAAAATTGCAAATGCATTTGCTTGCAATAGAGGAAGTCATTACAGTTGTGATGTACATGTACGTATTCTGATTGTGAAAAGTTAGGTCGGTAAATTTATGAAGTCTTTGGTAGACTTCTAGGAACTGAGTGAAAACGCTCTGAGTGATTGTTTTCCTTTAGCTCTACATAACAAGTTCATAGTATGCAACTACCAATAAGCTGGAGATAAAAGACACCAAATCAAATACTCACTTTCCGCAAAAGCTGCCAACTTGATGGCCACCCTGTGATAAGCAAAAAGTAATTCCATATGCACTGCTTTCACCATGTTATCTGATGTACCACTCGCCCAAGTCTCTTCAGCAGCATCTGCAGTGTTCTTCAAAGCTGAAAGCTGATGCAAAGACATTAATTTAAGGAGAAACCTGCCATTTATTATGAAATTATTAGAAATGTTTGAGCGCAACAAATCTTTCCATAAAAAGACATTCATTCATACTAGCAATTCTTCGTGTGGCTTTTTGTCGCAATTGTTGCTTCTTGTAGTCGAGTTACATCAGAACGTCGAACACATTTTATTTCATATTTCTCGTACTGAAATTACTGATGGTTTACACAAGTTATTTTACGTTACAAAGCTAGTTCGAGAAAAACTGAAATGGAAATCACAAGAAAAAATTGAATCATAACTGCTGTGTAAACGGGCCTTAAGAGAGAAAATGCCACTCCTCAGGAAGCATATGATCTTCATCTATTACCGAAAACTCCAAAATTAAATATTGAACTTACAAAAACATTTACATTATGTTACATTCAAAATCTATACCCTGACGGTTATCACCAAAATTCTCAATGTATTTGTAAATCTTGACCAAAAACGCTACTGGGTCAATGTTTCCTGACGTTTTGTTTTCTTTAAATTATCAGCAAGACATGACGTAATTATGTGGAAACTACAACAACAAAACTACGACTATTATTACCTAATATACTACTGCTACTACCACTATTACTACTAACACTGCAACTACTATTACTACTAATAACACTACTAATAACACTGCTACTACTATCACTATTATTACTACTGCTACTTGACTGCTGCGTCAGCTTTCATTGTAAAGTTTACCTTCATCCAGCTCACATCAGCAATTGTCTGCCCTGAGGTATCTACAACGGCTTCTCTTGCTCTGGACACGTCTTGGACACCTTGTGCCAACACTTCACGCGCCTTCAATAACAGACCACATGCTCCAGGACCGCACCCAAGACTGTCGATGTCCGCCATGTTTGATGAATACCGACTGGCCTCAGATGACGCAGTTATCGGGCGGTCAGCGGTTGCTACAGCATCTGGCTTCTCCTGTGTTTGAAAAGTTATATTTTCATGAAAACCAGAAATTTTAGTAATGCATAAATACCAACAAGTCTATCATAGATGTACTATAAAAAAAAGAAAATAGAAAGGTTACAAAACATTATTGAAGGTATTTATTTTCCTGCTCTATATAGCCATTTCAAAATAGTGATCTTGATCTGCGATATTTTAAATCTTGATTTGCATTGCATTGTTTAGGATAATTGAGTTTATGGTATTGCAGTGTATTGTAGAGCATTCATTATTTCATATTGTATTGTATCATATTTTATTGCATTTATGATTTTATCATATCATACCATATCGTATCGGTATCGTATTATATTGTATTATATCGTACCAATGTATACGTATGTATAACAACGTATTATATATATTGTCTGTACAGCGAAGAACAATTGTGCATTTATGAAAAGCAAACACTTTTGCGATAAATCAACTGCAAGCCCTGGACTGTTTGGAATCTATACTTAGTGTAAGTTACAATTGACGAGATTAACCTCCTTGGTATCGGAATGTTCAGCGGCAGCATCTGGCCCGGAAGGCACGTCCACTTCACCCACACCTCCTTTAGATGACTCGTTTATGCTTGCTCTGTATTCCAGCACAAGAGCCAGCTTCAGAGCCAGCTCTGCACACAGGATGGGATCAAAACTGGCGGCGTGGCTCCAAGACATGGCGTGGTGTGCTGCATCCAACATGTACAGCCACTGTAACATACAAACAGCATTACAATTAACCCTTTCCCTACGAAAATCACGATTTCAAATAAACCAAGAATGTCCTAACTTTTGAACCAGTTGACGAAACTCTATAAAGCGACCATTCATTTTGTTTCTCTCGAAGAATAGATTCTCAAAATGTTCATTGTTTCATGAAATTCCGAAGTTCACAATTTTCATAAAGTTTGATAAATTTACTGAATTGAAAAGTCAGGAGGGAAAGGGTTAATAAGGACAGTGCTCCATATAAAATCTGTAAGTCTGGGACCAGTATGCGTTTAAGTTTTGGAGTAGTAAAAACAGATCACGAACACACTAGACTATTACTTTTTTTATTTAATGAGCAATGGCTGTGATGCCAGCAGCAGCTCAGGTTCTGTTACTGCAAGCGTCATATTTCGACTTGAATGTTTAATAAATAAAAAAAAATATTCTTATTCGCTTACTTATAATGAATGCGCTTACGAGCGATTAAAAATATTTGAAAATGTTGAAAACGATGTGAAAACTTCAAAGCTGTCATATTGTTACAACTGACAATGAACATTTCTTGAACAGGTACGTGTTAAGGGCTGATTTGAAGCTGTCATATTGTTACAACTGACAATGTTTCTTGAACAGGTACGTGTTAATGGGCTGATTTGAAGCTGTCATATTGCTACAACTGACAATGTTTCTTGACCAGGTACGTGTTAAGGGCTGATTTGAAGGAAGCAGCAGACTGAGTAGATTTAATGTATTTCGGTAAGGAATTCCAGAGGACGGAAAACGAGAAGGAGAAGGCTCGTTGACCAGGGGTCGCGGTTCTTGCTTTAGGGATATTTGGCCGGATTACTTAAGGCTACAACAACAAACTTGTAGTTCTGATAGGAACCTCCGCTCACAAGAAGCACTACGGCTGAAAGTACCTTTACAAAATAGCACATTCCAAGACAATGCGTCTAGACTTTTTAACAGTTTGCCGACTAACATCAGAAACTGCAAGAGTTTTTAGCGAAGAGGAGCAATTAACATTCTAAATCTAATTGTACATAAGCTATTTTAAAAATGTAATAATACGGGAAAGGGGCTAGGCCTG
>JANSTR010152607.1:0-18266 GCA_025434805.1 Antipathozoanthus remengesaui | reverse complement strand
CATCCCTTCGTGTAACTTTCTTTCCTTCATGCTTTCTAGGATTAATGAGAAACACCTAGATGAATATCTATATTCATCCAAATCATCATCCATTTGATTGAATATTCGAGTATGTGTCTACAGTGTTAGTGGAAACATCGTGGCAGGCTATCAGATTTATTTCAAAATATATTGTACTTCAAATAGACAGAAATTCTTATATTGTTTTGTACTGACAATCCAATTTAAAATAGTTACTAAAAAGTAAGGCCATATTTCAAACCTTTCCTGGCGCTTTAGAGAAAGCGAACTATAATCTTGTTATAAACTCGCAGTTCGATAGAAACTTAACACAAACTATAAGAAGACACTTGCTACCATGTCCCAGTTCAGTCCTAAGTGTTTTTTCATTCATTTTTCAGAAGAAGGTGTAAAGTGCGTATTTTGAAAACTTTGTTTGATGAAAAAATATCAATAATATAAGTAAGAGGTAGCAAAACTCAGGTAACAGCAAAGACGAGATGTCTCAACTTACCATATTGAAACAAAGACACCATGACGTCATAATTTCCCTGTAACGTAGCGTGAGCCAGCGCTGTCATGTTCTTGTGATCTCTGCTCAGCAGCCTTGCGTTGTAATGCAACTGTAAAGGTATAATAAATATGCATTACTTGTGAGTTCCTCTTTAATCATTTCGGGGAATTCAGATACCCTATGTTCTACAGATGATAATCGTTGGCAAAGTTATCGTTAAGGGCCTTTTCCAATCAATTCCGCTATACATAGTTGTCCACCAAGCGCAAATTACGCAATAAAAAGAAAACATTTAAGGTCTTCTTGATACCGTGAATGTCGCAATACAATATTTTCCTAATTTCTGACTATCATTCCTTTTACACTATATATTTACTTAAGCTAGTTTTGTTAATAGCTATCCACTATACTCATTCTCTCTAACACGAACCCGGCCCTAGAAGATCTGCTATATGCGGGTGCGTGTATTTCTTATGTATATGCAAATCAATAAAAGAAAGGTAGACAAATGATTGGTTAAAACATACGCTTTATCTGAAACCGCCAATTAAGGACCGCCGTACTCTTTATTGGTTAGCTACACAGTTCATGTCATTCTTTAACTTTAAAACTTGTGAAAGATAAACAATAATTATAAGTGGTAAACAAGAAAGACAATACCTTTTATCATATTACAATTCTAATTTAACGAGGAGTTCCCTTCACTAAAAGCCTAATGGTTTCTTGGGGAATCCTCGCCTTCATTAGTTCTAGACTTCTGTAAACATGTACATCAAATGGCATGATTTGATATGTATATCAGCGACTCCGAGAAGAAATACCACCGAATAATCAAATGATCAACTACACGACATAACCAATAAGGTCAATGTACGCATACAAGCTATATGATTGCTACGCGCGCGCTTTGACGTACGGCGTTATTTCGAATAAATTAATATTCATTACTTGGAACTTACAACAACTTCACAATAAAAACTGCCTCCAAATAATAATACAGACTTAGATTTCTAATTTTCTTACTATCGCTCTGTGTATATATATTTCAGGGGTTAGTATTTATTGATCAAATAGCCAAAACTAGGCAGATCCTTACCAATAGTTTACAAATTGCTACATTGTTTGAGTGGTCAAGTTGAGCGGCGACGTGTAGTGGGGTACAACCTGCATTACCAGGGACATTGGGGTTTGAGTGACCTTCTCTGAGTAACGCCTATGAAGATGAAAATATCGTTTGCATGACATTTCCTCTTAGATCTAAGCACACTCAAATTTATGGAAAATATCGACAGACCACGCCTCTTCAGTTGTGCGAACACACTAAATAATAGATGGTGAAAAAAACAACCCTGCGAGCAGAGGCCTTTCATATCCCCACGAAGAAATGAGGAGAAAGAAAGACTTTCCGTGTCCGGTCGGAAGGCAAGCAAATGTGTCGCATCCTCCAACAAAAGATCTCAGCGTTACTTGTTGTTCCCCTGAAAGTTTCTTTATTGAACAATTTTGTAATTAAGTATCCACTGATTTTTGAAAACTTTCTAATCTTCATTAACTGCACCCTTCGACTTCAACGCCATACTTTTTTTTCACAGTAGAAACAACGTTAAGAAACATGCAGTTTCTCTCGAGTGCGGTTACTAATGCCCATATGCGTGGATCCTAAGCTGTGAAACCAGTTTCAATCCAGAACGGTAAGTCCAGATTTCTGGACGGCGGCGAGTTTAAACGATTGGTGGCAAGCGTGCAGAGGTCTTTCTTTCTCCTCGTTTCTTCGTGGGGATATGAAAGGCCGCTGCTCGCAGGGTAGCAAAAAACTGTCCAAGAACAAACTGATATTGGCACAATATTTTCGACGTATTGTATAGAGCAGGAAAAAATATACGACTGACAAAAATTGTAGGTCATAAGGGTATTTTGTGACTGAGCTATTGGCTAAATAATATTTAAAACATTTACCTTAATTAGTATGCGGGGTCCATGTTGCTGTACCACTTTGGTGCACCAAGATGGCGGCAAAAATTTTCCTTTTCAAACAAAGCTATTTTTATAACCAAAATGATTAATTCGCCTAGAAACACTTTTTAATGTTTTTCAGGTCATCATATTTCATAATTTGCCAAATTATATCAATTTTCTTTACATTTAGAAAATATGCTAAATCAGTATTTCAGAAAGATCAACATGCTCTAATTGAAGCACGAATCTTCACAATGACGTAAAATTTTCACAGAATACTTTAAAATCTGATATATGAATCATATTAAAAGAACAGCTTGATTGATCAAATAGTTTAGATCTTTGATGACGTCACTAACTCATCGATACTGAACTAGATCCATTTACGAGTGTCATGGGTCAATAGCCCAACCAGACAACTAAGTGCTGTGTCTTTGGGCAAGATACGTTACTCAGTACCAGTTTTCTATGCGGTGGATTAGTGTCCAAGCCTTAGAGCTGTCAATGTACTCCCTCGCGCAAAACTACATAACCCTGCGCCACAAATGAGCCACGTGCACTCGACCGTTGGGTCCCGAGGCAGAATGTACCACCAATTAGAAAATACAAAAGGTATTAAATCACGCCTACCAACACGATTTCGATGTGGCCGGTTCTAATGGCAGTGTGTAGAGGCGTGTCATCCCTATCGTCACGAGCCTCGACATCGGGTTTGTGACGTAACAGACACTGAACAATATCAAGCTTCGATGTGCCCGCTGCGCTGTGAAGCGGTGTCTTTCCATAGTCGTCGTGTGAATTAATGTCTAGAAAAATTAACAAAATCAAAACGATTGTATTAAATAATGACTGCATTAAACAAGTATTCTTAGTAAATTTTGTAAATGCCACACTAATTATTAGACGACCGTTTAAAACAAGAGCAATCTAGGTCCTGGTTAGAGATAAATAACAGTCAGACTTTTTAAAGAACTTCCCTGGAACATAATGGTAATACAAAAATACGACTCTTCAAAATAATAGCATGACGACTAAAGAACCTTTGCACTTAAATGTTTGGTAAATACAATAAGAGATAAATAAATAGGAAAAGAACGCCGATAGGTAGCTTGCAACTTTTCCAATAAGCAAGTTGTAGATTCAATGTTGCGTCTATTTCTCGAAATACAATTATCCAAATATTTATTCTTCCCCCCCCCAAAAAAAAACCCCTTTTCCCTCGCTTATCTTAGCCTACTTCATCCTGTAAAACATTGGTTTAAAACATTTTTCATTGTATTATAACCTGGAAAAGAATCCAGCTCGATTCAGAAAACTATTGGCTGCGTTCATGATAGTATGAAATGAGATGTACAACCAACTGTCACTTAAATATCCGATGATTATTAAATATGCGTAGCTGATGACATTTTGTTTTTTCTTAGTACGAAATAAACAAACATGTATTGCATTGAATATATACTCTACATCTTTGTACACAAAAATAGTAAGCATTGTTGAATGGTTCAGTAATAAACTGCATAAGGATTTTGTTGTTTTGGCAGAAAAAAGCACGAAAAAAGAACTCATCTCATGAACATATCTGAGGGAAGTTATGAGTTGCCCTAAATATCACCAGGCTTTGAATGTCAAGAATTAAACATAAGCGACACTGAGATAAAAGAACCAGAGAATTTGAAAATGTACCTTTTCCAATGTTAAGAAGAAACTCCACATCCTCCTCTTTGCCGCTTAGCACAGCTCGATGGAGCGCGCCAAGGTGATCTCTGTTGCTAAACCTGATATTTATTTTACCCTGAGAAGTAAGAACAATTTATATTCTTTAGAATATTTTCAAAAAAGTGAAGCTGATAGTATGTACACTCTAAATTGACTAAAATATCATGTCAATGAATGCCCACTTCCATAGTATCTTCAGGAGCGCCAAAACTATGGAATTTCCCCATGGCGGAGATCATTAGGATTTCGTCTTGCAAAAGAAAGGCAAAACTAAAATATTTCTGTAAGGAGTGAAATCTAACCTAAAATTAAACTCATTGCTACTGTCACTCTATAATGTTGCACAAATGAGCTTCGTAGAAAGCGTAGTAATGAGAAATATTGAAACAAAGAACATTTAAACATTTTTCTACAGCTGGCAAATTTATTCTTATTAATTAAAATCCAGAAAACTGTCAATGCCGGATATGAAAAAAAACCACATCAACCCATCATACTGAGATATCTTTGAAAACATTTGGAAAAAAATTATTTTGCAAGATGACACTATAATGCAAAATTACCGCATACTAAGTTTGCACAGTCCGCACTTTGTTCAAATAGAGCAGCCCCAAAACGATCATGATTGTTAAACTTTTCCTTTAGCATGAATAGAAGACCTCATCAGATATATTTTTAACTCATAATCGCATAAATTATACCTTTTTGAATCATCTAAATTACTGAATCCATCCAAATAGTGAACAAAATTATAAGATTTTCCTGAGTATCAAGATGATTTGTACAATACAGATATAGCTATGCATCGTCTTTCAGTGTTCCAATCTATAGATGTCTTGGAAACCTTTATATTATAAAGCAGAGAAACTGCTCTTAAACAGTTTGGAATCTCTGAGGAATCTATACAAAAATTACGTTCATAAAAAATATATGCTCAATATTACGCAGAGTTATTTGTGTACTGTTTCTCATTTTTAGTCAGTCTCTTCGCGCATTGACTACCAATGACACGGTGTTAGGTTAATAGAAGCTCTCATGTTCTATTCATTATTCGAGTTTCTTTGAACTCAGAAATGATCGAAAATTCATATATTATTACCACACAATGTTTGAAGTTAATTATTGATATTTAAGATCTCCACTGAACAGTACAGTTTGAGATAAGTACGTTTCAAGATATTTAATAGGTTAATCTTAGTTGATAGAAAGCTTTGAATAGAGAGAAAGAAATTCCTTTAACAAAACATCCAACCTCAACAAACATAAAAATGATAGATTAGTTTGCAAACAGAGAGATGTTTTATAAAATATCAATATCTTCATATATAAATGGCACAGTTCTTAAGAGCCAAGTAGCGTGAATACAATGCTTTTTATCCTTGTTTAAATTAAACATGCTCCATATCCGGCCTAGGCCCAAACTTAGAGAATGCCCGTGTGACTACAAGTTTGCAAACTAACAGCGGTTTCTGACTGATTACAAAAACAAAAAACTATCATATATTATTGGAAGTATGTTTTATTAATAATCACCAACAAAAGGTTATCTATGTGCAATAGACGGAAGAAAAGGCTATGCGAGAAACTGTTTGCTTTAATAGGCAATATATCAAAATGACAGGTGGCAAATCCGCAATGTTAATTGATCATTTTTACAGCTTCTTAGGCTAGAAATTGTCCATATCTTCATTCTTCCGTAATAAATTTAACGCTAAAATACCAAATATCTCATCATGATTCGTACAAATAACTTTAAAATTGATTTTCAGTAAAAACTCTGTACAGCAATACTGCGTATTCTTTTTGGCGAGTTTTGTTTATATATAAGACCAACAAAAAGCAGTCGTCACAAGATTGTCATTTATAATCGAAATAAATATAGTCAATTGTTAACTATCTTGTATTTTCTCTTGGCGGCAAGGTCTTATCGCGTATAACGGAAATATTATCTACAGAAATTAAAATTTTTAATGATATTTTTCAGTCACAAAAACGTTTTAATCAAAACGAAAATTTTGCATGGTATTTGTGATATCCATAGAACGGCTCGATGACTGAGAAAACGGAACAAATTAAAACTTGTTGAATCTGCTGAGATACACATCCATACTGAAGAGTAATTCATACGGATGTGACATGCATGCACTAAATCCTGCCTTTTGCTGAGCTTCGAACAAGTACATGAATAGTTTCTGTAGCTGAACTGAATAGGAGTCTTACGTGGGCTCTTACTTATATGTGAAATGTAAACTATCCTATGATATATTAAATTCAATATATATTCATTATTTGTGGAGTTGCTCAGTTTTAAATCAATCAATCGTACCTTTATATCTGACATGCAGTTGGGAAGAGTTAATTTCCGCGCAAGTTCTGGTGTAGAGAGAGTGTCAAGCGTAAAGGATTCGAATGCCAAATTAGTTGTTCCGTAGATGTAAGCAGGACTTGAAATCTCTTCAGCATTATTGTAATGACAGCACAAACTAGATGCGAGATTTCCTCTTTCACAGCGAGGTTCTCTGTTGAAAAATTTCTTGAAATCCATTACATACTCGGCTTGATACTTGCTAACCTTTGGTCTCCAAAAGGGTTGTTTGTTATACAGGTTTCTTTGAATCATCCAAAGGCCATTGCATAAAGTGTGATTTCTCTGTCTAACTAACCGTAAATACAATTTCCCAAACAAATTAATTATTGATAGTTTGCTGTTCTGCCTGAGTCTGTATAGCTTCAAATTTAGCTCAAACAACTATCGGGGCTCGCTTCTATAAAATAGGGCTTCAATGCTCGCTCCAATATAATTGCTGCTATTAGTTGATTGGTTTAGCTCGATATAACCACTACGACTAGCGCTACGGTAATTCATGTTATCGGCTTAGCTATTTTAGCTATTATTTCTGAATGTATTTCTTAACCATCGAAATTATTCTACTTTTTTTCATTCCTTGTGCCTTTTCTAACGGAGAAATACAAGTGCAATACCTAACTTGACTTCTTTCATAAGTGTCACTTCAATTTTTTAGCAAGCCAATATCTAGTCAACGCTGCAGGTGGGATTGGATAGTTAAAACTGACCATTACAATACTTGGAATATAATTTCATATTGAACTCAGTTTTAGATGGTAATATAAACACGTACATGTAGAGCAGCGATATAGATAGAAATCCAGGCCACACACTTCAGTAAGGTTATGTAAGGACTCGATAACAATTTAAAATAGTAGCTAATATCTCTGCTCCGGGTTCAGTAGCCAGAAAGAACAAAACCGACTCAACAACCATGCAGAATGTAAAAGTGGTGTAGTAATTGAGATGTGAATGAAAGTCCCAATGTTATAACGGACATTATTTGTTTATACAACTTAAACCTAAGCATTCACCGAACATTTTGTGATTTTGACAATCTTGTACAATTTCTGAAAAATGACAGGAATGTAGAATGAAATTCCGAATTCACTAAAACCCTTCTGATAGACCGAAAGCATTAATTTTACTGACGAAGTTTGGTTACCTAAAGACATATTTGATATCAAATGCAAGACAATTGTAACCAGCAGGAATCAGCAGGTTATTATTAGTTTCCAGCTTTGGCATTCTGAATAACAAAAGTAACAGCGTAAATTATCTATAATACTTACCTGGTTGTTTTGTAGAGTTTGCAATATCATGTGCTTTGGCCAAGCAATGACGTTTTCTCTTTTCAAAATATAGTCGTTTGTTGCCATAATTTGAACTCAAACTAAGTCACGAAAGAATGAAATCTAGTTTAGACTACTAATCTTCTTAAAGCAAGCGTTTGTCAACAATTTTGGATTGTCCGTATTCCTTGAAGTCTTTCATAACAGCGAGAGCTGCCACAAGATGTCGACTCGAAAGATGTTTGTAATTTGACGAAATATAGTAAACTTGTTGTGCATCAGTCAACAATAGTTCACTTTTCTTGCTTTTCTGGCACTGATTCGAACAGAAACGATGAAATGTTGAGATCCATTGCCAAGGCTACTGTGAACTTCCTCTCCCCAGTCCTCATTTTAACAACCGACTGCGTCAAAGCCCAAGTTCGTATACGAAGACTCGTTTAAAAACGTTATTGTACAAACAGTAGTCTTACGAATTAGTTTATGAAATCGAGGCTAAGAAAAAGTTCAAAACAGAACAGTTAGCAAAGACGTATTCAAACCATATATGAGTAATAAACCTTCTTTAAATATTTGTAGCCACAGATATGCCTTAAGCCTGGTACCACACTAGCGACGGAAACGGAGACGGAGAAGGAAGCGGACACGCTAGTACTTACGTTCTAGTGTGAGCCACGAAAACGGAGATGGAAGCACAAGCGGATGCTCGACGAAAGCAGAGACGGAAGAAGCGGTACGTTCCTTTTTTTTCCGTCGCCTCTTCTGCTTCCGTCGAGCTTCCGTCGCAAACGTCCAAGTGTGAACTAGCACTGACGGAAGCGCAAGCGTAAACGGAAAGATGAGCCAATGAAAATGCTCTTTTCCACTCCCTCAGCAGAAATTCCTGCAAACATGGCGGCAGTGGAGTTTCAGGAAATGTTGACCGAAGCTGTTATAAAATTCCCCGTTTTGTATGATAAAACCTAGCTTGGAGCGATGTGGCCAAGGAATTAGGGCTTAGCAAACCGTACCTACTAAATTTAGCGATAATAAATTAGCCACGTGCTGTTGCTGAGACACTGTATTTAGCGCCCGACTTGTTGTTATTAACCACTGCTCAATTGAGCTGGCTTGCGCCTTCTTCGCCGAAGGCGAAGCAATATAAAAACAAACAAAAGCAAAATTGAATCTCTACCATCCGCCATTTTGAATATTGTCATTGTAATACTATACACGAAAGTGAGGCTTCCGTCTCCTCTTCCGTTGTGTCAGTTCTCACTTGGACATAACGCTGATAGCTTCCGTCTCCGTCTTTGTCTCCGTCTCCGTTTCCGTCGCTTGTGTGAACCAAGCTTTTAAAGATCTCAATTTCTTTTCGCCGCCATCTTGGAATGCCGAAAACTCCCAAGAGCTAAAACGCTTCTGATTGGCTGATTGGGGGTTCGTACCCGGACTTAAGACTGCGTAGTATATAGCACAACTCGCGAATTCTTGTTGCGGAAATATGAGCCAGCTGTTTAACTGCCAAACCCAAACTGATTGCTTTTCGAGGGAGTATCCCGACGCTGAACTTATCTACAAACCACTGAGCATAACAAAAAGGAACCATTATGTCCATCAACGAATCACGAAGTGCATGATTTAAAGCCTTGGTAAATGTCTGCAGACATAACACTTTCAAATATTGAGATTTTCGTGGTTTGCTTTAGTTTAAAATTATTGTGTACGGAAAACTACTTTTAGTTATCGTTTTAAATCATTGATGTAAATTCAGGGAGTTCTATATTAAAAGCCTATGGCTTCTTCGGACTTCCTTTTGTTATTATTCGTTACTATGTTGTAAATTATTTATTGTGGCAGAAAAGATATACTAAAACTGAAACTGTACTCTTCAAAAATATGATACTGTCAAGGCGGATTAAATGACAAAATTATTTTATGGTAAAAAGAGCAAAATGAAGCGGAAAGCAGAAAAAATAAAACAAACTAAAGCAAAAATAAATAAAGCAAAAGCGAACACAAACAAACAAACAAGCAGACAAAATACACATACTGTATATATCAGAAAGAAGCTAATCAACTGAATGAATGGTATAAAATGGTTTTTCTCATACATACGTGACTATTCGATATCAAAACATTTTCAAGGTAGTTCAGGCACTGCTTTTCATCAGTTATTACTTTAATCATATCAAGACCATTAGTGATAATGTTTTACAGCACATTTCGGATGCAAAATACCAATCTTAGAACCTTTGCGTTGCTTACCTTCTGCCTATAACTATTCTACCATTTGGAAAAAAACATTTGCTAAAGCAGTTGGAAGTATATATTATAAACCAAATATATGCCATCTCAATACAGTCACTTCTGGGGACTTATCAAATTTTGGAAACAAATCAGCATGAAACCGTTTTCAGTTGTTCCGTGGCAAAATATTGAAGTGACAGCCTGGTAGTTTGTTGTGTGAAGCGGAACATTTATGGTTTGGAATTAGTCGTTTTCTGTCCTGGAGAGTTGAGGCTGCAATAGCGGGTGATTGTTTAAAAAATGGTACTAAAAACTTCAGACTTTCATAAAATTAAATGGGCACTGTCTTATGTTATTTGTGTACCTTTTACCATTATCATGGAGATCTAGGTTTGAGCGACAAGGAAATTACCAACACCTTTCAAAATTTTATGCAATTCTTGCTGTTTTTGAATGAAATATGCAAATCTTTATCAGTGAAGTGCATTTAAAATTCGACAAACATTACGTAATTTCTAATGTTATCAGAAAAACCAAGATGACGAATTTGCAATATCATATAACGTAAAACAAACAAGAGGTTTGATTTTCGTTCAGTTACAAACTGAAGAGAAGCGAGCAGGTAGTTTCTAACACCCTCGCGAGGCATGAAATTCTACTTGCAGATAAATATTCTCAACCATGCACATACAGTAACAAACAAACAAGCTACAGTAATAATTTCAAAATTAGGAATTAAAGTGTGACTTAAATAGATACACTTTCACAGAGATTACAAGATATGGAATCGACATTTCTAACTTAATTGTTGAATTGTAAATTGTTCCATATTGTGAGCTTTGAACATGCTTGCACGCAAAAGTTATGACTTTGCTCGTTCCGCAGGCAGAGCGAGTTATAGATCTCACAGACAGTCAACCAAGGGTTGACAAAATAATTTTTCGCGCTGTAAAGTTGAAGAAATATGACATTTCGAGCTTTAGCCATTCGTTAACTTTCTTTCAACCTAACTTCTTGGTTGATTTTGTTATACGTTTGACTCAGTCTATACAGCTGCTATACTTTTTCATAAATTTACACAAATTTCACAATTTACTAAGAGTTTCACAGACATTCTGTTTAGAATAACTAAAATATTTGAAAACAACTCAAAAAATAATCGGAAATGTAAGAGGTAGTTGAAATATTGTTCTATTGAAAAATGGAAATTGTTCAAGAAACGCGGTCATAATATTTAGACAAAAGAACGTGTAGAAATGATTGGATTTGTGAATGAAAAATAGTCACACTAAAAACTCCACAACCTTGTACATTTAATCTTAAACGACTGTCATGTTAAACGAATCAGTTTAGGGAGCAGTCAATATTTATGACCGGGGTTGGGGCTGAAGCGAAAATGGTTGGATAACGGAACATTTGAGGTACTTTAGGTTAGGGAAAAGAAAAATTTTATTTAGAAATGGTTGGAAAAAGGCAAAAAATATCAAAATCGAATGTGCCAATTTTAATGATTTATTAGCTGGCGTTGAAGCAAAGTTGTAGTAGTGAAACTAGTAATTTCTGTCTTTTTAAAAGTAAATGAACACTGTAGATTTGCTTATGAAACTGCTGTTTGCATTCTCTGATAAATTTGTCCTTTTGGTGGTTAGTAATCAGTTCATAACAAGGTTAGTTGGAAATTTTTGTAGTCATTAGTTAGAATCTTTTTGGGTTGGGTAAGAATAAAATGTTCCTTGAAAATAGTTGGGTAGAAACAATTATCAGCAATAAATGGTGTGGGTAAAGTATTTTTAAGGAGGAAGAATAATTTCTCTTCGGCCCCAACCCTGGTCCGCATAAATAATGCTGCGTTTCCATTCTATTCTGAAATCCGTGTTGTTAAGACAGTCCCCAATAACTTTGAATTATGAAAAAAGGTATTGGGGACTGACTTAACAACATGGACTTCAAAAGGGAGTGCAGATTCAGTAATAATTAAAATTGAGAATAACTATAAAATTCTTAAAGGAGTAGTGTTACCAAATTCCTGCATCTTATATGTTTATTCGGTTACGGTTCAGAAGTTCTTGCCTATCCTATTCACAGGCTACAAGAAATTATATTTTAGTTGCCCTTACTTTTGATGCCACTCATTACCTTTACCAAAACAGAAAGAAGTTGTTAAATACAGTACTGAGTGTCGTGTTAGCAGCACACGCAGAATGAAACAGAAATGTATGGCAGAAAAACCCGAAGAGCTCAGGGTTTCTGCCATACATACACTCGAAGAAATATAGTGCTTCTCAGATATGGCGCCTTTACTTGTATAACGTGACATTTTATAAAAGCTAATAGAAATGAGTGGGGCCAGGGTATACTTCATAAACGTGTATAACAGTATTAAATAAACCAAACTCTTCCATTCACATTTGTAATTACTACAATTATCAATGAACATAAATCAAATCCAAAAGTATTCAGATTTATATGTACACATGCTCATGATCACACTTATATTATATCAACAATAAATGTTTTGGAAACACAATGCAGATGTGATTACTGGTGTGTTATATTATAGAAATAGAAAACGAGCCCGCGCGCTCTGTTCAGTTATAAAAGCACGCGTGGGTTTTTTAAGTTGACGAAAGAAGTGCCAAACAAAGAAACGTTTAAAAAAGCGAGCAAACTTCAAGTTCAACACTTCATTTCATATATGAAGCCAAAGTTGTGACAACGGCAACATTCGGTACTTGAACCTGAACAATTTAAATCAAAACTGAAATAAATCGGGATTGTTGATTCAACAGGGCCTCAACAAATGAAAGCAAAACAAAGTCAAAACTAGTTTGTACTATAATAGCTTTCGAGTTTTGACAGTTTCGGCATCGCCATCAGCTCAGCTGTGTGTCTTTTCCATCACTTTGAACTACTCGAAGTGAAATTACATCAGCCAAAGAAACTTATAATTGGAAATTAACAGTATTTTTCAAATTCGAATCGTGTAATCTGTTTATCGATGCAACTTCTGACTTTGTCACCAGATAACTTTGGCAAGTACACGAAAATACGAATTCGCTTGCTCAAATTCGTAAACTGGCCGATTCTAATATTATTTTTTCTGTTTTACATTTATTTCTGCTGGGTAGTTGTACATGTATAACTAGATTGTATAACTAGAGTGGTTTGATGGCTACAAAATATTGCTTGAATGCACGAATGACCTAGCCTTTGTTTATCAAGCTCAGTAAATTGCTTTGTCAGTCAAATATGTTTAAGAAATGTCTATATGTAAGTTCTTTACATATTTCCTAAGCTCAGTATAACGCTAATATTGGGCATTGTTGACGAAACTCCTAAGTCTTGGAACATACACAAAATTTAACATGAACCATTCTCTATAAAGCCGAAACGTTTTAGCTTAAAGAAGAAAGAATTGTTATTTTCAAAGCCGGTACTACAGAAGACAAATTACGCACTTTACATTGCAATGAATTGAATAAGGTTAAGTAATAAACAAATAAAAAGATGGAACTACCGAACAATGAGCTTGCAATCAATGATCGCCTCTATCGACAAAAACCATCACTTTGAAAAGAGTATTTCTAATTATCTCAAAATTCAGAGTTTTGAAATACAGCTCCTGATTCGAGGCGAGTTCAAACAATCGTTAATTAGAAGGCGTTTATTGCAGATATGTGTGGTTTGAAAGGAAAATGTTATTGTAAAGATTAGGAATAGATGGAGATATGGAACAGATTGATCAAAAAGAAATGAAAATAATTTACTAGACAAAAAGCTTAAAGACGATGGTCGGTTTTATTGTAGAAATCTTTTATCGACATTTCAATTAACTTTAAAAATATCTATAATGAATTATAACCTCGTCTTGTTTAGTTTTACATATAATGTTCGAAGCAGCACAAGCAGCATGTGATAATTGCAGTTTCTAGCTCTGGCCATGAAATGTTTCTGTTCTATCTTCTAGCTTGCATAATTCAAATCTAATTACTGACGATTCAGGCTGACAATTAAAATTTTAGTAAATTTAAACTTTAAAGTCTTTCGTTGCTTTTAGATATGAGAGATTATCTGTGAACTTCCGACATTTTCAGTAGCTCTGTGTTACTGTTTATTTTAACTTTGCGTATAATTGTCAGTCAATTCCTCGCTCTGAACCAAGCATCGAAGAAAGAATTGACCAGGCACCAAGCCAATACAAAGTTTTATTTGTTTTTGTATAATTCTAAATCTAGATTTGCCACTGAATAAACATTGCCCAGGGCTGAACTTCAAAATTGAAAGAAACGACTGACGTTTACACCAATATTTCCCGCTCAATTTACATAATCTTGCATATTGTAATATCTGCTGGCTTACGAAGCTGAGAAAGGGTAAAGTGTTTTTCTGAGGAAGTAGCAGTGGGAAACCTATTTGTCAATATACTGTATTTAAGAAGAAAACAATCTGATAAAAGACTTGGAATGTAATCTTAGAAACTGTGTTGCTACAGTACCAACGGTTATATATTGTGGCTATCAACTTTGCACACACTAAACGGTTGCAGAAATCTCATATCATGATTGTCGCATGCAACAAAAGAAAAAAAATTCATCCGGAAACATATTAGCCATAGTGGTGCGAACGAAATCGAGAAACACAAAAAATTTTTTTGATCCTCACAAAGGATCGAACATGCACTAGATTGTATTATCCAATACTGCATAGGGCTTTTTACGGAAGCTTATGGACATATTAAGAGCTATTGAAATGTCATTGTCTTCTAGAACCGCCGCTTACAGCTTGAAGAATATAGATCGAAGATGCTTTGTGCGTATTTTTTCTATGGTAAAATGTGAAACACTTTCTTTTCAACTATAATCTTCTCCATGACAAACAGTCATATTTGCATGGAAATATTTTCACTGAAATATGTTACTATTGACATCTAACAATTTGAATTTTAAAATTCTTGAAATAGGGACGAAACGTATGCCATCCAAATATTCTAATATTAACACTTTTTTTAAGCGAGTTAACGCATCTACTGTATGCTCACTAACTTAGACAACTCGAGGTTACATCGAGCTAAATCATCGCTTTAATAAAAAATAAAATTTAGTGAAAGCGAAGAAGAACTATGGGAACATCGGAATAATCTGTATGAACACGTGAACAAAATAAATTTTTTTTGAAGTGGGGCATTGCAACAAAGAAATACATCTATAATGCATACATTCGATTTTATCAAATAAAACTTTGGAAACCTGTCCTTTTCGTGTTAAACTATTCTAAGACTTTCAGCATTTCTTTTCTCGTTATTTTGTGCACAGGACTTAACTCGGTGCCGTTGTAAAATAGCCCAGTCATCAGAGAACAGTGTGTATATATATTTGCAAATGTCAGGGAATATTACTAGTGGTGCTACTAAATTTAAAATGTACTCACTAATGTTGCCAAACTTGGAAGCCGCGAACCTGATGCTCTCGGTTTGAGAAGATCCAGAGAAACACTTTCACCACCGCTACTTTGTCGTCGCGGCCTTCGTTGTGAATTCAATCCGTTTTCATTTCCTCCAGGGGATAGAAATCCATTCGATGCCATATTTCGTAGTTTACAATATCTCCAGTTTCTGTACTGATAAAGACATTTGAAAGAAGATACCTTGGATGTGATTACAATAAATCAGTTAAAGACTATGGCCTCAAGACTGCACATTGTCCCCCGCATTCAAGCTATAGTTATTGTCGTCAGGCTAACTCTCAACCGCGTACGGGAATAGTAGCGAATGGCAGATGACGAGGCTATTGTAAAGACGGCTTCAAATAAACAAGTCTTGCTGCATTTATGCAAATTAATTTATACAAATGTACATCCTGAAACGATAGCAGTGCGCTGGATATCTGTTAGGATAATAAAAACTCGAGTGGGCATCTGTCAGGATATTCAGTTGAAAGGGGATGTATTACATAAAAGCTATAATGAATAATTATCGTTGTAATAAGACTTTTATTGTTGCAAAAATGAGAAACAAGAAATTCGACAGTTGACTTTTATTGGCTTACAGGTTAAATACATTAAGTTATGACTGATTTGCAGCGTGTGAAAATGACAATTGCTGTAATACTGACATACGTTTTGCGATCCAACCCAAGGATTTGAATTCTACTTCGATGTCATTCGACATCATCGCGACCTCTTCGTTGAGGGTTTCATGGACAAATATCTTTCACAACCTCCAAGTGATGCGAATTCAAACAAAGCTCTAGGAATGCAAATATACGGCAAATGTTGCTAAATTGCTTAATACGAACTCTCCAACCAGCCTTCGTTGGCGCTTTTAAGTAGCTGATTTTGCGAACCAAAAGTAAATTTGACAATCTTATTAATGATTAAAAATGCCTTAAAATTTCGCACTTTATAAACATAAACTCGTTCAAAAAGAGAACTTGCGAAAATACCACCTCAATTTGTGTGAACTTGAATTGTATTCATTTCATACCCTTGATTAGGTAAATTTCATGTTGTTCACTTTTTCATTTGTGTCAATATTTTGGTCTAAAATCTAATGCACTCTAACATGTTTAAGAATTTAAGCTTTTGAAGGTTTTAAAATGTTCGTACAATACAGCTCGTCTATATTTGGAGCACGGTGTTTAATTACTGCCTTCCATTTTATTCAACAGGAAACAATGACAAGGTGCTTGTATGGGAAACGTTTTTTTGCCTATATAAGACTCGAACCTACTTTCTGTATATATACAAGAATTGATCCGCTTATCTAATTAAACTGCTCTCTATAGACTTTTAAATTAGTAATGAAACGAATTGAAAGCACTGAATATTAGTTCTCTAACAAAACTGCTTGAAGGAAAATAACTAATCATAGAACTCTCCATTTTCAAACGTATAAAGTGATTTGCTGAGTTTTAGCATCAGCCATTCAAATCACCTGTACTTTACTTTCTTCGCTAAGAAAAGGATTGTAATTACCAAAGTGGCTGTGTTCAGAGATCCCCAAGATCTAGATAAAATTTATCCTCAGAAAAGAAGGCAAAACAGAGGGCTGTCAAACTGCATAAAATTAGTATGGAATATTCCAGAACAAATAACAATTTTGAAAAATCTGTTTGACTGTCAAACTTATTACAATAATGTGTTTTTTCTAGTTAGATTCTTCTCTTTCCATTCTTAAAGTTACACCTGTTTTTTCCTAAATAATAGACTGGGTGTTTGCATAACCGCTATCAATAGTTACATTGAAAAATGTTTGTGTTGGTGGTGGCGTCATGGCAAGATGTGTTGTAGAAATGTGATTCTATCTTCCTGGGCAACTATAACACAAGGATGCAACAAAATAATTTACTACAAATAATTCAGATAGGAATCTTTCAATTTCCCGCTAATCAAGTTTGAAACACAAAGATATTAACCATGGTATCCCTTTGCATCACGTAAAGCGAACGCAATTAAAATATTTCTAAAACCTCATGTATTTACAAATACTTCCTAATTGGTCAGAAATTCTAAACCACTTGCACATTTTCGTCATAGTTGCCGGAAATATTCATTCCTATTTGTGGATTTGTTTGGATTGTATAGTTTGCATATTCCGAGTTTTTTATTAAGAGCTGTAATTCTTATGTACTTTATGAAAGTGTATGGTTTTTCCAATTGTAACTTACTCTGTCTAAAATATTCCCCAAATATATATTTTTTGCATGATGGAAAGCCGGTAAAAAGCAAAGAAAAACGAGAAGAAATATATATAAAACCACTTAACAATTAGAATATGAGCTCGCAATTTCTATCGGCTGATAGTTCTTGAGGCCGGAGGCCGAATGAACTATCAAACTGCCGATAGAAATTGAGAACGAATATTCTAATTGTTTTAGTAGAAATCTCCCGACATGAAACAAACCATTCTATGAAATTGTAAGATTAAACTTGCGTAAAAAAGTCTGCCGAGTTTCAGTTTGTGTTGTTTTTCGTGCGCAGGGGAGGCTCGCGCTCACGAACAAAAAAAGTTTGGTTAATTATATTATTCAAGTTAATCATTGTTCACACCATATTTTGTGACACTTTTCGATTTGTTTTGGAACCGCCTTTGATAAGAGACTCAAACATCATTGCAATGGGAAACTGACTCCATCTTGGATGTAAGACAAGAATGTCTCACGGAGGGGGTCTATTGCGTGATAGACCATGAGTATGATAGCCAATCAAATTG
>JANSTR010152596.1:0-10733 GCA_025434805.1 Antipathozoanthus remengesaui | reverse complement strand
GGCCTCATGGACTACGAATTCATAGCCCATTCGGCCTTCGGCCTCATGGGCTATTGACTCGTAGTCCATTCGTCCTCAAGGTCTAATTGTTAAATATACATTGATAATGTAATAATAACTAAATACATGAAACTTTAGAAGTTGTATTTCACTTTAACACCTTTATTTCAACTTATGGCAGTGATGTTTTCTACGATCATTTGACAATGGAGACAGTGACCATGATGACTGATGAAAATCGGTAAATTCACATGATTGATGAGAGAACTGATAACGGCATTAATCTAACCATAGATGTTACCATATCAGTGTTGTTCACAGTTCTGTTGGTAGAGATTAGAGATAGATACAGCGATGCAAAAAAAACTAGGCAGAAATGGAAACTCTGGACGTCAAACGTATTATACTGTATTACATTATATTTTTGCATTATATTGTTTATTATACGCAAATTGAAGTGTGTTATGTCACATGGAGAATCTTTCAACATCAAGCTAAAACAAGTATGTGTTGAAATTTAAAACCACAGCAACTTTTCCTCCCACATTTTGCATTTTAGAGACAACTTAGCAGTTTTGACTTTTTACAAACAAATTGAGTTTTGATTAACTCAGACAATTAACTTAACCTACAAAGCCCAGTTTAACCCAACATCAGGATCAGGTCAAGGTTGAAGGACGATGAAGCAAGTTGTCACAACCAGGGACCGCGCAGCTAGCCGGAAGCCAACGCGCAGGCGCGAACATTCCAGGGGGATCAGGGGACATGCTCCATTTTCCCCGTTTGTTTTTCCTTTTTGCACAAAATTGATATGATGTTGGATAAAAGTTGGTCGGATCTTCGAATGTTTCCTTCTACTCTTTGGGCTTTACAGCCTTGTGAATGTAAAGATGTCATTCGAGAAAACAGCCTTTTGTAAAATTCTATTTGGCAATATTCTTAAGTTGTAAAGCATAGTCATGTGCAAATCATTGGCAAGGCATTCGTAAGTAATAGGCGATTTTGAAGACCAAATATTTAGCAACACTTACATTTAGCGATTTTCCAAAAACTTATATTTCCAGTCTCCTTATTTTTGCGTTTTTGCGGAGTCGAAAATCGGTTTCTCTTATTTCAATCCCTTTACTATAATTCTTTAGAAGATTAAATTTAACACATCTTTGACAAATCTCAAAGAGCTGGAAATTCATCACCATTACAAAGAGCGACATTTTGATGACTATATTAAAGAAGTGCTGCCCGTGAACAATCAGATGAGAGCAGTTATCATTACTGGGCAAAATTGACTCTATAAACGTTGTTGTTGCCACACAATGCCAAAACATGAACCTTTTTTAACGCCATTATTACATTAAACCCACTTTTTATATTTTTAAAATATACAGAGTCACTCAATTTAGCGTCACGTTAAGTTAGCGACACTTATTTTAGTGCCACAGACGCCTAACGACATCACTGTGCCAATGAGATTCTGAGGATACCATTGCAATGCCAGAGTTGGCTCGAGTTTTTTGTTTGTCACTTTGTAGTTCAGTGGTACATGGTGAACATTTGAAGTCTGGAGATTTTGCTTTAAAATGGAAGAAGCCTCAAAATTTCAGCCGTTTTCTAGTCAAACAACGAGCAGCTGGATGAAACTGAGCAAATTAAAAAAACTCGAGCGAAAACCACCAAGAGAGCAACTGAGTTGGGAGAAAAAATCGTTCGCCTCACCGAGATAACTCGGGTGTCAAGTGTTTACACTGCAAACATGTAATTCGATGAGGCGGGTGCCCCGGCCCAGGAGCGGGGCACCCGGCTTGCAAGGATGTCTCGGTTCACATGTAAACGCAACGTTAAAATTAAATTATAAGAGACGGGGCACCCGCCGAGCCGAGATATCTCGGTTAGGCAGGCTATCTTTCTCCACGTAAACAGGGCCTAACTTGTGCTCCACTCAGCCGAAACAAACTATTTATGAAAAAAAAATTGCGATACCAAAACATAAATTATCTATTCAGTCAGGAGACATGCAGAAATTGAATCGATACTTCATGGAAAGGCAGAACACGGAAGGCGTTAGGGCAGATACGGAGAAGTTAGTTGAGTTTATTTGGTTTTTGCTGTGTTTTCATTTTTAATTTTCTCGTCGCAACAGAGAGAGGAGTAGCGAGAGCTTTCATCTCTGTTGAACATTTTTTTCTTATTAAATGATTTTGTACGATTTGGCCTTCATTATGTATTGATAGTAATGTCTAATGATAATCAAATGACGCTACTCAGGCCGCAACTATAAACGTCATGTGCCATTGTCCCGATTTACTAGTTCTCGAAATATCAGCTATGTAATATTTTGTAGCTTAACAGCATGGAGAAATTGAAAACAAAAACTCTACTGAAAATATTAAACTTTAAGTAAATAGCTTTTTTAAAGATGCTCCAACGAAAGGAATATGCTCGAAACGTCCGCATTCTTCCGACCCTACGACGCGGAAAATTGTTTTCATCAGTTTTATTATACATCTAAAAATATCAAATACACCGTATAACTCCCAGTCTGTTTTAACATCGTTAGGATCGATTAGGAGCATACTTAGTACAAAAATACTAGAATCCTTCCTGTCTTTTACAATGGTTTTACCACAAATGAGCTGAAAGCGTACTACAACTCTTAATCAACTCTTAATTACATTCAAATGCATTAAATTCGACAGATGTGCGACAGTTGACCGGACCAGATTATAGTTTGAAAATGAGTCGGAATGTTGTACTAGTGTTTTTACTTTTCCAAATTAAGATAATTCTTGAGAAACTTGTGTGATAGGCTAATTATAGTTATTTCACAAAGATGAGACAATGACCCCAAAACATTCCGTTCAACGCAAAATAAAAAATAGCTATAACAGGCCATCATTTGTACAGTTACAAATTATCCTCTCTGTGGACTGTGGATAATACATTTCCCTATGATTTGAGAGAAGCATTTGATAACTAGCTCAAGCCTCAAGGACCACCCCAACGCTAAAATTGGATAAATTCCGAATATACCGATGGACTGTTGGAACAACAACCCAGGCGCCTTGAAGAATAACTGCATAAGAAACGTTATAAACAAACTATTAAAGTTTCATAATTATTTAGGCTGCAAAGATCTTACCTTGAAAGGTGAAATATGCAATGTTGTGTCACTTCCAACGTTGAATATTTGGCGAATTGGTGATACAGTTGAGTAACTTTCGAAGTCTTCCTTTAAATTGGAGTTAAATTAATGCTTTAAACACGCTCCAAACGATTTGGGAGGAAATATTGATACCTATGTTGTTCTTCATATGCCCGTTGCATCGACTGCCGGGTCCATTTTACATCCAAATATTCAATGCAGTCCAATAAACAACCGTCTTTGAAAACCACAATACATAGAAATCCACCCGCATCAAATAATGAAATATGCAGCGGGATGTCAATGCTGGCTAGTCTTTTGTTTTGTTTTTGTTTTGTTTTATGCTGTTTGACTTTCGTCTCCTGCATTAAACTATTTCGTAATTTGTAAATGATTTCTTTAATATTGTTTACCTGATCATTTAGTATAGGAAAACATATACATCGATATCCAAACCAGCATTTTATTCCATGTCAGTAATGATTAGATTTTGAGTGTTTAGTATTAAGGGTTTCCAAACAGTGAAACAGCGAGGAACAGTTGCGTTTATTGTGTCGAGGTGTTTGGAATTGAATACCTCATCAAACATGTGCGCGAATCGCGAGGTTTTTGAAATAAGAATTGGTATATTAGTGTAATCTGGTAATGATGGATGTTATCTATTATAAATACTGTTAATGCCAGTTCTGCAGATAAGGAGAAAACGTGTATTTAGAGAATGGATTGTAACATGTGCCTTCTTTGTTCCAGGAAATGTCGCAGAACCAGTGACACATAAAACATGCTATTGTTGTATTCTAAATACGTTTATTCACTGAAATATTTATTCCTCTTGGTTACCAAGTTACCATTCTGATCAAGTTACCATTCTTACTCTAATGAGAGAACTCGTCAGGAGGTGAATTGTTTCATCTAGTGCCGGCGAGACAACAGTTTTCATATTTTAGCTCTTCACTCGCCTACTGCAGTTTTCTTAGAGAGCCTGCAGAGTATGTGGAATATGCAATGTGACCTTGCCTACTGCCTGTGAGTTGTTCAAACTTCAAAGGTAAAGTTGTCTCAGGAAAACAGCTGAGTGGACTGGAGCAAGCTTGCTGAAGTGTAGTACTCAAGTCGGCTTTGGTCTGGTTAAGGTTGCGAGTCAGACATGCTAGCCGACCACTGTCCAAGGACCCTGATTTGAGTTCTATTCATATGGTCTTGGATACCCAGGACCAACCGATAGGTTCTGTACCATTAGACTTCATATGTGATTAGCAAAAATGGGTGCATTTGACAACTATACTAGCTTATACTGTTCTTGCCCATCCTGCTGGCACAACCAATGCGAAGCGTAACCAAGATTCCATACAAATATTAGGATAAGATAGTCTAGAGCAAGCAACTGGCGGGATTTTGGATCCTGGATAACCACAAAAGACTGGTCAGATATTTATTCTATTCCGCACCTACATGTTCCAGTAAATTCAAGATTTTCTCAGATCAACTTTGCTCGGCAATATACACTTTTTCCTTGGAAAAAAGTCAAGAAACATTCAAAGGATAGACCGTGGATCACTTGCAAGCAAATTCCACGGCGTTAATCTGCATTTAAGAAATATGGGAAGAACTCCGCTGTGTATACGTTCTGGCGGAACAAAGTATAGCACTACATGAAACATGAAAAACAACACTTTTGCAATCATAAGGTGATAAGTGTGTGAATTGGCCCAGAACAACTCAAAGAAATGGTGGAAAGAGATAAAAGCATTAACTGACCAGGACACGCTCCGCAATAAGGAATGGTAACACTAGTTTCTAAATAATATCACTACCTTGGCTAATGAAATAAATAACTTCTTTGTCAGCATCACGGGTCACTTCACTCCCTTTGTCCCAATTAAGCCCCCACCCAAATGTCATATACATGAACTATTTGTAACTCGGCAGGAAGTTTTAAATAAATTGGCAACCAGTAAAGGTGTTGGTCCAGATGGCCTGTCAAACAAATTGTTAAAAGAATTCACACCCAAATTTACCCCAGTTATACAAGATATATTCAACCAATCACTGAGAGAGAGGTATGTCCCGGACCCCCTTAAAGCAATCCATTGTGCCACCAGTGCCCAAGATCTCACCCCCGCAGGACATTAAGTCCGATATCAGGCCTATTGCCTTAATAAGCTGCTTTACAAAGGTCGTGGAGGGATTTACGCACAAGAGATTGCTGAACCAGCATCGACATCGACATCGACCCACGACAATATGCTCGCACTGGCCACTCTACTACGCATCCTCCAAGCGATACATGAGTCACCGATACAGGAAACTGTTCTGTCCGAATATTTTATGCTCTATTTTATTTCTGGCTTTGATATCATTGCGGATCATAATATCTTACTAGATGAACTAAAATTGATTAAAGTTAACCAAATTTACTATTTTGGATTCAATTCGCTCATGTGGAGCAGGCTTTACGGTTTAAACGATTTTGAGTTTCAATTTTCTAGACAAATTAAAGTTATAGTATAAGTTTCCCCTTTCGGCGTACTTTCTGTTTTTAATAAATAGTAGTAAGTAAGTAATGATCACACATTTTCAACCATTCTTGCCGTCTGTTGTCAAATTCATCTTATAAATCGATAGTTCTAACATTTTACACTATACCAGTTGTTACATTTACACTTACAGTTACATTTACACTATATCAGTGTATAAGTGCGTGAGTTGATTAGGAAGGCAACCAATAAATCCTGCCCTTTAGATCCCATGCCAATATCAATGATTCTGCAGCTCCTTGGCGTTCTACTGCCGGTCATAACTATCATAATCAACTTGTCCTTTGAATCTGGGAATTTTGCTGACGCTTGGAACCCTTGTGTTACGTTCACTGAAAAAGCCCAGTCTTGACAAAGCCTTCAAGAACGTCCGACCAATCAGTAACTTACCATATGTCTCCAAATTGTCTGAGAGGGCTGGGGCGGACCTGCTGATAGAGCACATGACAATCAACGGCCTACACTCCACGTTGCAGTCGGCATACAAGAAAAACCACAGCACCGAAACAGCCCTGCTAGAAGTAAAAAACGACATCCTGAAGAACATGAACAATCAGCATGTCACCATGCTTGTTCTTTTGGATCTTAGTTCCGCATTTGACACACGCATTTGAGGGATGCCTTTGGTATTGACGAGAATGCATTGGCCTGGTTTACGTCATGCATCGCATGTTTTATTTTGTGCATTCATAGTTTTTTCATCCTAATTGACAAGTGACATTGGATTTCAATAACAGAAAACAATTTTAGAATATTTTTACTTATGTCATGCGCAAGTTATCATTTTCATGGATATTGCGCACTAGAAATTTACATATTATTAATATTATACCAACTTTTTTTTGATAAACATGCACAAAAAAGCGGAATTTCAAGGGTTCAATTCAAAGCGAGGCAGCAGAGA
The DNA here is from genome assembly GCA_025434805.1 of Antipathozoanthus remengesaui. Taxonomy (NCBI): domain Eukaryota; kingdom Metazoa; phylum Cnidaria; class Anthozoa; order Zoantharia; family Parazoanthidae; genus Antipathozoanthus; species Antipathozoanthus remengesaui. The sequence goes on along the minus strand of JANSTR010152596.1, from coordinate 4,153 downwards.
CGACCAGGACTCCATCCCCGATACGACCTCGAACCGGTAACCTCCACTGGGCCGGGCAGAGTGTGAACGGATCCCAGGTCTGCCCGAAGCGTGTTCGCACCCTTGAAGCTACAAACTCACCTCATTATTTATACAGACAAATTTAAACTATTCTTTTGGCGACTGTCATTGTTGAGCTGCGATGCTCTCTCGTTGGTTTGCAGATAAATTTTCTCCCAGTCTTTTGCAGCCCACTACATTGTTCACTGTTGGCAACTAAACAAAGACCGCTTCAAAGACTATAATGATAGAGTCATTCGTGCAGCAAAACAACACAGAAATTATCATGAAACACTTTTTGAAGATGCAAACAATAATTAGTTTAAATGGAAATACTGGAAGCACTTCACTTCTTCTGAAACCATGCACAGAGTCCGAGTTTAAAATCTGCAGCTTTAAATATACCCCTCGTCTTGTGTGGATAAAAAAACTTTAAATGCACAAGCGAGCTAGGAGGGTGAATTCCGCACTGCAAAGTTGGTGAATAACTCGGGATCTCACAAATCCCAAGACATTCTTCCAGAGCCGTAGCAAGGGGTGGGGCCGGGGCGTTGGAGCCCATTTCAGTCTCGAGTTTGGTTTTGGACTGCCGTCAATCAAGACTTTGTTGTATATATTTCTGCGTACCGCAACCAATCACGATCCACGAATTTCAGACATGTTGATTTGGCGGTTGAGCTAACGCCGTCTCGTCTGTGGGGAAGTGCGGTTCTATTTGAAATGTGACATGATTGACGGCAGTCTAAAACCAATTTCAGACGAAAATAAAAATCCAAAAGGTCGCGTTGCAATGAAAACGGTGGTAAACCTTAATATTTCTGCAACCTTCTTTCAGTGTTTACCCCTCCTCCCAGAAACAGATTTTCTTACTATTTTCTTGTGATAGCAACAACCAAACAAGAATTTCGTGCTCCATTCAATCATTAACTTAATGTTCAGAGAATTGGATTGTGCTTACAATAAACATCCGCGTATAAGAACCAAGATTTTAAGAACCTGTTAGGCACAAAATCAAGGCACATGCATACCTATGGTTTGCATATGCTTAGATTCCCATGGATTAAAGGGAATTTTACATTAATATTGTGAGTACAGTACTAACAAGAGGCCTAGAAATTGGCCACACCCACTCATAGTAAACACCATATTTCATTTGAAAATAAGAACCTGTTTATGAACCTAAGTAGTCTAACTTTACAGTTAAGCACCATTTATATAAGAACCTGCTTAGCCTAACTTGAAAAAACATAGGTTCTTACTGTACCGCTTAATTATTGATTTATATTATATTTGCGACAAGGCAGACAACTACATGTTCCTGAAATAAAACACAAATCAGAAACTTATCATCCGTAGGATACTCAAAATGTGTGCAATTCCGCAATCTGTTTCGGCTCCATTAAATCCCATACCATTGTAGAACATTTTTGACTCCCTTATATAGACGGGAAACGCTCTGCCACGAGTTTATTGATGACTTCACCTCCCCAAACAGTTATTTCAAGTTAGTCGTTCTTTCGTCATTCTTAACTTTGTTTGTGTTTGCCGTAAAGTAAATACATCGGATCAGAATTGGCCAATCTCCATGTTTTCCCGCTTATGAGTAGAAAACGAGTCCGCGTGCTATGTTTTATGTTTCTTGCTTAAAAGCAAGCGGCAATTTGTAATTACGCGACTGGAGAGGTGTTATGGTAGCACGAGGCAAAGCTGAGTGTTTCGCCACCCTTCTCAAGTATGCTAACAAATTCCTAAATGCTTTCATTTACATCTGTGTATGTCAACATAGCAAGAGGAAGAGTTTTCTATTTCTTTAAAACTAAACTGACCAAAGAATTGAACTTGGAAAAAACCCAACAAATTCAATTGAACTTTCATGACACATGGACATCTAACAAGGAAGATTTGCTACAAAGTTCGTTTCGTTAAATACATCTTCAATAAAATTTAGCATATTTACTAAACAAGACCAAAGAGTATTTATAAAATCAACCAAGGTTTGACAAAACAATTTTCCGCGTCGTAAGGTTGAAAGAAAACTTTTTCGCAGTTTCAAATGCTCCGACGAGTGCATGGTTAACGCTCGAAACGTCAACTTCCTCCCCACCTTACGGCGGCACGAAATATTGTTTTGTCAACCCTTGGTTGATGTTATTACACCTTTAATTAACTTATCCGCCGAAGCAGTTAGTAATTTTTGCAAACTATTTATTAAGAGTAAGACCGTAGAGTAGTTTCAGATGTAAATCCACATTGTCGTCCGAGTAAAGAGCAAACTGTATTAAAAACTTAATCATAGATTAAAGACAACTGCTGCGAGCTTTTAGAGTTATTTAAATATGTTTCGAGAGATTGTCTTTCGACCCTTTCTTTAAAAAATTTTTCGGGACAAGGTCTATTGTCAAAAAATATTTAAAAAGGGCTCGACGTTGTTTATGGTATTGTTGACATTTGCAGTCACGTTTCACGAACCGATTTGCATGAAATCGAGGCAAATGTTCATCGCTAGTCGAACAAAAAAATTCTCAAAGAAACCCCAGTTGGCGTACTCACGGTCGGGAACTGGGGCACAATTAGGAGACAGCTCACAAGCTCTCAGCAATAAGTGGTAGATGTGTAATGTGTGTGGTGAAACAAACAAACTGAACTGATAATATTGTGTCACTTGAAACGTTACCATATCGATAACTGATCAAGGCAATATAGGTTTTTTAACAGTTCCAATGCTGCTAGTTTTTAAGTTTGAAAAGGTTCAAAAGCTATACTGAAATCTTTTTTCCTACTTTCACTCGCAAAGGGCAGCCGCGTAATATTTTGGCGCAGGTCAGTTATCTTAAATCACGCATGCGCAATCAAATTACTATGCGGTCAAAACCAGTTATAACGGTCAAAGCCATTTAAATTACTTGCAACAGCCAATCATAAATGGCGTTATAAACGTGTTGCTGTCAAGCGCGTGCATGCTGAATAGAAGCAACCAATCAGTGGCGACTTTAGTTTTGAAAGATCTCGCGCTGTGACTTAACAATGGAGAAAACATCATATCTTTTCTCAGAGAAAAAACCTTTCACAAATTTTCAAATACTGAGATATTTGAAGCAGAAAATACGATATTTGTAGCTGAATAGCTTGTAGCTGAAATAGTTTGCTCCTGATCCAGAACAAGCTGGTTCCAAACTTTGGTAAGAATGTGTTTAAATCTCCATGACCGTATGAATAAACTCCTCGTAATTATTAGCATTGTGAACTATGCTAATTTTGAGCTTATAAGACCTTATTTAGAATTTTGCCAGTCGTAAGCGTTTGGAAAATGTACACAGAAATGGCGATATAATAGTTAAGTTTAATGTAATGACTTTTGAGGTGGTTTTTCATTATTTCTGTATTAGTTTCTGATGAAGTCATATTTAGCAGTGTGCGACAGTTTAATAATTATCGAATTATTTCCCTACGTTTGAATAGAATTATCACATGCTCCCAATTCCCTATTCTATACTCTTCGCTTCAAATAGCGGCCTTGTTTTGGCTTTTCTAATTCTCTCGTCGCCGCGGCTCAATAATTTGTCAGTTGAGAACAACAAAAAACTATATACAATTGTGTGCAAGTGGAAGTTGTCGAACAGGACAAGAGTCGATTAAATAACACTATTACACTAAATATTTGCGAGTGTATCTCTATGGTTTCTGCAAAATCTACTAGCAATAGCCGCCACCCTTGAAAATCACAATTGTTTTGCCTGGTTCAAACGCAACTAAAAGATTAAAATAAAAAAAAGATAACGGATACATTGGTGTCGTGTTACGTAATTAAAGTTGGCTGTCTTAATTAACATTCAATTTTATTTAGAGTTATCTAATTTCTGATATATTTACGAAACTTTATTAATATATGTTAAAGAACGTTTGTTGTTGGGATAGACTGAGAGAGGAAGAGGTGGAAGAGCAGCCGCCTAACAGAAACCAGCACAACAGAGAACAACAAAGGTTCTGGGCGGGGACATTCTTAGACGACTTAAAGAATGTGGAAAAATTCATGGTCAAGATAGATAGATAGATAGATACTTTATTGAGTTTTAAAAACTTTACAGCTGTGGGGCTGAATTGTGTTAAAACTTTA
>JANSTR010152585.1:0-10734 GCA_025434805.1 Antipathozoanthus remengesaui | reverse complement strand
ACTGTCCAGAAAAACATTTTATTTTCTACCGATTCCAGTTTTTTGGCCATTTTGAGGGAAAATTTTCTATGATCCATATTTGGACAAACTACAGGATATATGATTTATACCGTGGGTAGAGAGCCAATCAGATTATCAGAAATTCAAGATCCAGTGTTCTGGATAGGCTTATATAAGGTGTGTTTTTACCGATTGGGCTTATAACAGGTCGGGGGGGGGCTTTAATGTGTTTTTTTATTGTATCTACTTTCCAACAAGCAAAACTGTGCCGCAAGAGTAAAAATATGCCACTCGCGAATTGCTTTCCATATACTGGACATTGTTATCAACTTTAATATCGCAACAAGCAATTAATAGTTAAATGATATTTTCTTCAATAATTAATCGGCACACCCTTTCAAAAAGTGTGTAATTTTAAGATCTCATAGAGACAAATATCTCGACTTTACTAAAAACCTCTGCGTCGAACTAAGCTTGATTGACAAAAGCTGCAGAATTGCATGTTTCATATTGTGTGAGTTTCTGATAAGGAAAGGTTTGGAGTTATTCAGTATTTCATGTACGCCAAGTTTCTATTATAATTATATGTTAACATTTGTCTTCCACCAGCCGGCATGTCGATGTGCCAGAAGGAACAGCAGGTGGCCTACGGCTGGAGTGGAAGGCCTGCTATTGGCCGTTTTGTACCCAAATGTAACTCGGATGGAAGCTACCATCCGACACAGTGTGACGGGTCTAGTGGTTATTGTTGGTGTGTGGACAAGCATGGAAACGAGATACCGCGAACCCGTATAAGAGGAAGACCAGCTTGTAGCTCGATGGGTGGGTGGATAATGAAGCAGAATGGAATTTGAATAATTCGATTTCTTCTCTTCAACTCAGTGCCCATGTTGCTAAAATATTAGACATATCCAATCTGTAGTTTCTTTGGGTGCATTATTTGCTACACATTGAAGATTACAAATAACTTTCAGTGCCCGTATTAGCTTCATTGTAAAATCAACAAAATTTTTCTTAGAACACAGTAATGTTGTTTTTGTTTGGCTACATAGCATTATGTTGCCATGGTAACCAAGTTGTGATCAATAGGTTTCACCTATTTTTCTATATTATCTTATTCTGATTGCTCATTTCAAATTTCTTCTCGGAAACATCATATTTAAACATAATCATATTTAAACATATTAGCAGTTTTTCTTCCAGGAATGATTGGTCTCAATCAATTCAAGCGGTACTATGACGTCATTATTATTGCGCAATAGTTTCGTTGTGAATTCTAATAGTAAAAACCATTATGATGACGTCATGATAAAGAAATAAGGATACTAAAACCACGGGAAATTAATCAGCTCATGATGTTTTACTTAACTGCCAAGTTTCATAACAATAGCTCTAAAAAGCCCCTCATTTCAGGACATGCCTAAAAAACCCAGCCTGAATCAGTAGGGTTTACTGGTGTTTTGAAAAAGCATTATTCAGAAATAGTCTGACCTATTAAATACCTTATTAAATATATTCTAAAAATGCTATTAATTTAATATCTTAGCTGTTACGTTTGTCGTACATCGTGTCTTTTCACAGCTGGGCTAACAAAATGTCAGCAAGACAGACAACGGGCACTTGGAATCATAGGAGCAGCCCCGCCAGGCCGTCTGGTCTCTGAGTGCACCCCAGATGGTAAATACCAGCCAACCCAGTGCCTGGACGGATATTGTTGGTGTGTGGACGAAAAGGGCCGCGTTCTCCCAGGAACCAGGATCAAGGGTCCAGCAAACTGCAACAAGGCTGGTAAGAGATTTCATCAACGGACTTTACGATTGCTGATCTATCGTATTAATTTATAAACATTTTTGGCGAGAAGCAATTGAAGAACATAACGATTTTATTTGATGGCTGGTTTATTTTGCGCACCAAAATTGGTCAGTTGCCGTACAAAACTCTAGCTCTAGAGCGACCGTATAATAGGTATCTTATTAGCCTCGTTTGCTCGATCCGTACTGTAAGTTATGGACCCTCATTTTTCGACCCTAATAGGAAGGGAAAAAATTTGGTCCATAACTACGGAACTTGCACTCGGCTAATAAGAGGTATATATATATCTTTAATCCGGTTCCTTACAAACAAGACACTACGCTACTTAAAAAGAACTTACTGCATGTATCCAGCCACAACATAACATAATCACACTGCAAATGTCATATGACCTCAGTCCGTTTAGTGACAACGTTTTTTTTAACATGTAGCACCTTTAACGAAGTGCCAGAAGGAAAAGCAACGAAGTAAAGCACACATCATATTTGATGGTCCGCAACTATCGTGCAAAGGTGATGGTAACTATAACCCTCTTCAATGCAATTACGCCTGGGGCAAGCAGTGCTGGTGCATGGATAGAAATGGCAACGTGCTCAGCAACACCCGTGTCAGCAACCCCGACTGTAAGAAAGCAGGTAAGTTTTATAACTCAGTAAACGTTGTCTTAATAAATAGTTTTGAAAAGAACGGCGGTTAGGTAAAACGTGCTCAGCAACACCCGTGTCAGCAACCACGACTGTAAGAAGGCAGGCAAGTGTTATAACGCAGTAAGCATTCTCTTAATAGATAGTTTTTGACAAAAAAACAGCGGGCAGGTAAAACGTATAATAAAATCAACCAAGGGTAGAAAAAACAATTTTTCGCGCCGTAAAGCACCTGATAACGTTAATGAAAGATTTTCATTCATATAATTTCGTGATACATTATTCTATTTCTCCGACGAAGGTCTAAGCTCAAAACGACAGCTTTCTTCTCACTTTACGGCGCAGAAAAATGTTTTGTCAATTTTATTATACACCGATAAACATTGGTCTCTTCTTTTATAGCCAGGCAACGATTCAGAAAAATAATTTAACTACTTAATATATATTTTAATGATCAAGGCATAAATTTCCTGGTACGCAGATCTGTATGCTATTCTAAACGAACGGTCTTCAGTATTGGAATCGACGCCACTACAACCTTGCTGCTAGTATCCGCTATAGTCACTGATGAAGATTAGTCCGCCTTCACTCCTAATTGATGTATGTTTTGTTTATGAAGAGATCGAGGTTCTGTATTTTCTTTTTAAAGCGTTCGTTTTTAGTTTCGTACCCAGGAGTTAAATTTTTGTTAAGAAAAAAAGTGGTTAGTTGTAATAAATAAAAAAAAATACATTAGTGAAACTTCAGAATGAGCATACCAAAATTAATAAGTAATCAGGATTTTATAAATGTGTATAATCTATAGTGTTAACAGCTCTACTTTGACATTAGCTAGCATGCACAATATATTTCACAGCTCTAAGGTCAGAGCGCTGATTAAAAACTTACATGTAGTGCTTACAATTTCTTTACAGTACAAAGTTTAAAATCCCGTTTTATGTAGTTCTAGTTCATTAGAGTTATAATAGGCACTGATGCGTGAAGTATTTTCCGTAAAGAAAATATTTGAGATGTTACATGACGTTTTTTGGACTTGTTTTTAGAACAAGAAAAACGACCAACTGAATGTCAAAAACAAAGACAGGATGCCCTACATTTCAAGAATGATAGACTTGACGTTGGACGGTTTGTACCTCAGTGTAAACATGACGGCAGTTTTCATGAGGTCCAGTGCCTGCCATCAAATGGAGAATGTTGGTGTGTGTATGAAAGTGGAAGGGAAATCCCGTTAACCAGGGCTAAAGGAAAGCCAAAATGCGACTGGGAAGGTAATTTTGTAGTCGATCGGTGGCCATTATATTTTATAAATAAAGAGAACAATAAATCTGATTGTGTGCAACTTCAGACAAATGGCTTTTTAATAGTTAACTTCAAGTTTTAGATTTTAGTATTTGTTTATGACAGATATTAGTAACGATTTGCGTTTGAGTGGAATACCATGGGATATGGCACGCTTCACTTTCTGTCTCCGTGTGCATGCAAGTGGCATTGGTTTGTGACACTGTATCCTGCTTGACACCGAAAGTGTTTGGACATTATTGCTAAAAGCTCGAAATTCGGTTCTGCATAGCTCGGAAACTATAAAAATTTTGATATTTTTGAGTTGAACGAGTCCTTCGGGGGAGTCAGGGACAGGAATATAGTCTAGACCCAATCCCCTAAAATTGACAACAAAATATTGATACCTTGAAATACTTAAAGTTTTCGACAAATATACTAATTTAAAATCTTCAAAAATTGTAGAATTGTTAGGAAAGTTACTGGATATGTTCGGAAATCGTCGGAGACGTTTAACATAGATCCTAACGCAACATTAGGAAATGGTTCACTTGACCAAAAAAGTGAGATCTATGCTATCCAGCCAATCAGATGACGTGATATATATCCGTTGCGAACAGTGCTTGTACTTAACAGTCGGGGTGCAGCAATCACGTCGTTGCACTGACTTCAGTGCATGCAGTCATAGCGACACACTTTTATAGGTGCACTCGCATTCAACTTTGTATTCACAAACACTGTTTTGTATTATCTTGAGCATCCACAGCATAAATAGAATCCAATACGTATTTCTTATTATTAACTTTAGTGTATGACTGGATATTTCTGTGGGAAGCCGGGAATGAGAGAAGGGATTTATTATAACATTTTTGAGAATTTTAGATTTCTGCTTTTCGAGTCAATTCATCCTGAAAGTGATTCTGTAGGGAATCGAAATACAACAGATTCCTAGCTAGCCTGTCCATTTTAAATATTCTTATATATAATATTAATATTATCATCATCATCACCATCATCACCTGAATGATCTAATAGGTATATTCTGACCATTTTTGTTTCAGCTGGACTAACCCCTTGTTTGAGGGAGAGGGTACTCAGTTACAGTCGAAATGGGAACAACTACATTCCGTCTTGTGAAAGTAATGGACAGTTCAAGCCGAGACAGTGTTCTGGGCAATGGTGCTGGTGTTCAGACCAACTCGGTCATGAACTGCCCAATACCAGAGTTTTAGGACGAAGACCGAATTGTGAAGGTTTGTCAACTAGTAATATAACTTTCTTTGTCTTCGTAAATAGATGATTTGTACTGTAGAATTAGGCAACAAACAATCGAAATCATGCTTATTTAATGTTAAGGTCTTTCTCATCGTTTTAAGCAGCTAAAAAGCATCTTCGATGAGGTTGTTTTAAAAACTCGCTTTACGTGATAACAAATTTATACAAAATTTTATTAAAGTTTCCTAATTTATTAAGAGCTGTAGTGCGAAACACAAAATGAATTGAATTAGAATTATATAAGAAAGGAGTAAATTATTCAAAAACGTGGTTTTAACGACAACAAATTATGCAAGTGAGGGAGTTTACAACCAGTAAGGTTAATTGGGATATTGTACAGCACTGTAACTTACCCATTAAACCACTATATCAACAAATTATGCAGCCGTGTTATGATCAAGAGTGGTTTTATGATCAATGTCATGACCAGTGTTATGATCAATCTGTCTTTAAGGTTTTCATATTTTAAGTCTTACTCCCACTCCTGCCTCAGGCTGCTATAGATTATCATATGCCTTTTATTGTATAAAGGAAACATAGACAAAATCAAAACTCTTGCATAAAAATTAATTGATGTTATACATTAAAGCCTTTCCTTTACAAGTTTTATTTGCTTGCGTAGAAGGAGAATTTTGACCAATTTTCCCTTGACAAGTGTCCTTGTTCAAAAACTAACACGCCGGTTTTTGAACAAGGACAATTGTCAAGGGAAAATGCCAAGTTGCGAAACCTGTTCGTGTGAATGTGCAAAAACGGAAAACAAGGCAAGGAATCGCGTTGCCGCGCGGCCTATGGTTTATCCACAGGAAAGGCATATGGTTATCCACATGATCAAGGAAAATTTGTCAAGGAAAAACTTGCTTGTATGGAATCAGCTTTGTTATTATCGTCCACACGAGCAAATAAAATTTGTCAAGGAAAACTTGCTTGTGTGGAACCGGCCCAAAAGATATGTAAGCGCGTTGTGTTCATTAGTTCTTTGTATTTTCTTTGTAGGAAGTGTCCTGACAGTCTGTCAAAGGTTAAGGCAAAAGGCTCTCGACTCACCAGTCCCTGTACGCTTTATCCCACGGTGTACACCAAACGGAAAGTTTGAAGAAATTCAGTGTCATGGTTCACAATGCTATTGTGTGGACAGGAATGGTGGCGAGAAGCCAGGAACTCGAGTGACCCGTCCCAGAAAACCTAACTGCATGTTTGTACCGGGCGTGACACCTGGTAATCTAACTTCGCAGTTGTTATTTTGTCCAGTAAACAAAAGTTGCTGGATACCGTATTTATTCGAATTAGCACCCTCTCTGGAATAAGCACCCCGCTTGACTAAGCGCCCCCCCCCCTAAAATGACCGAAAATTAATTAAGCGCCCAATCGAACAAACGCCCCTTCTCAATTCTTGAAGCTTCCACTTCAATGTTCACAAAGATCTGTTTTATTAGACTGTATCGCGTGAACTAGACGGTATTTGTTAGACTGTATTGCATGAATACTGCAAGCCTGACTTGTATTCGATATGTTTCTACTTAGAACTTGTTTAAATTGTTTTGTTGGACAGTATCGTCATGTTGCACTTTGTTGTGCAGTGGGAAATACCAATAAATTTGCGAAAGATTTGAATGTCTGCGACTAAAATATTCGAGTGAAAATTTAATAAGCGTCTTCCCTCGAAAAAACACCCTTTTCGAATAAGCGCCCCCTAAAAAGACCAAAAATTAAGTATGCGCCCCGGGCGCTTATTCGAATAAAGGTTTGCTTCGTGAAACATTTATCATTGTCATTAGTTTTCCTAATTTTCGAAGTGATAATCCTCGTAACACTGAGTTATAATATAATTGTTCTTTTCTGTGCAATGGAATGAAATAATGAATCCAATACGAAAGGCATGGCAGTATAACTAGTCGACAATGCAATACGATTACGTTTTTTAAAACACACGATACATGTAAAAACTCACTGTGTATAGGTTGGTGTTAATTAATAACGAATTTAAATAATTTAGAAACTAAAATACTCATTTACACACAATATACATTGCAAATTGGCTGCATTATTGAGTTCCAATAACTTTGGGATAACAAATATAACTTTTATCAAATACTAGTAAATCATATCGGTTGCATATGGTTCGTTATTCAGAATTTGTAGTTTTGATTCGTATTGGAAGTAAAATAAGTTTTTCTTTTTGTCTTTTAGAGAAAAAGTGCATGAAAGAATATAAACTAGCAATACAGAACTACATCGCCAGCCGCTTCGTCCCTCAGTGCACCAGAGATGGTAACTATGCCCCCGTTCAGTGTGGCCCTCAGTGGTCTTCTTGCTGGTGTGTTGACAGTAATGGAAACAAACTAAAAGGAACAGATACAAAGGGTTGGCCAAACTGTAAGTTTGTTATCTCACCTCTCTCTATAGTCGTGGGTATTTTCTCTTTGGATTTTAAAACACTTTTTGCTAATGTTTGGTTGCTAGACTAAATAGTTTCTCAATTCAAACTTGATATATGGTCATGATATACTTCTCCTAGGTGTGCAAGAAATACCTGATCAGCGTCCGTTGGATTTGGTAATCCTGGTTGACTCTTCCGATGGTGTGCGACCCGACGGTTGGAATAGGCTGAAATCGTTTGCAAAGGATATTGTAGATTCCTTCTCTCCATCTAAAAACGGAACGCACATTGGATTTGTAACATACGGTGATCAAGCTAAAGTAGAATTTAATTTTAATGCTAAGCCTAAGAGTGCAGCCGAGGCAGATCGAGTTTGGTTGAAAGGCCGCATCGATAGAATACCCTATCAGCCTAGCGGTGACAGGAGAATCGACAATGCCTTGGATCTGATTAACCGTGAGCTGCTCAGCCGGTCTGGTGGATCAAGACCCAATGCTCAAAAGGTTCATGTACTTCATTTTTTTGTTTTATATTACTCCACTATCACTACCTACCTACTATATCATGAAGATCAGTACTTTATGTAGTGACTGAATTTAAGGCCTCATTACAGATATTTCAGTTGCTAAGTCTTCTATAAAGTCTTATATATACCTTTAATTAAAACAAAAATCGGATTGTTATGGTTTGCCACAAAGGTGCCACTGTATACTTCCACCCCATCCATCCTGCGCTCATTTCTTGCTTTCTGCCAAAGACAATTTAACCTTAACAGCTTTATTTCCCTAGATCTTCTCCATGTTGTTTTGGTCTCGCTGGGGCCAGAACAATGCTGTCTTTGCAATGTTGAGTACTGGTTGTCTTTTTTTAGCACTTGTCCAACCCAACTCCACTTTCTTCTTGTTAAATCTGACATGTCTTCCTGCTTACATCGGCCTAGCTTCTTACTTCTACATTCCGATACCTTCTGTAATATTATCTGTAATATTATTTGTAAGCATTTATGGGCAAATGTAAGATGCTTAACGCTAAATAACTTTAGTAATAAATGAAACACTGAAGAAGGCTTGGGTTATAATATGAGCGTCAGTATTAACTATTCAATATTTGCGGCAATGCAAATATTATTGTTAAGAATTGATAATGTTGCGTGCTTATGTCAACTTACTATTGTTGAGCTCATACTCACCTCCTCTTCGCCGAGATTTACACTCCTCCCGTCAGTGCTGGTATGATCGACAGATCGAGTGTAGCCCTGTGAACAACTGTTTGTGCCGGTGACTGGCTTTTCAAAACCTATGCGGAAATCATCTTCAGAGTGCATGGCGTCACCTCGATTCAGACCATTTATTATTCCTTCAGTTTAAAGGCATAATTGGTCTTTGCTCTTCATATTCTTGCAAACCAAATAGGACTGAAAGCCGCACTTCTTCAAAATTGGAGACGCTTAGTCTCTTCAAGATAGTCACAAAGTGAATCATTGGAAGGATTGAGATTTTTTGGCCTATAATTCGAAGCCCGCGGAAATCTTGTATACTATAGAACTGCACGAACAATATTTTAGAATGTGGAAGACATTTGCAACGTTACTCTTAGTTAGTTGGGGCGATTTTTTCTTGTACGTCGAAAATAAAAAAACATTCCTGCTAAACAATGAAGAATTTGGTAAGTGCGTTTTGTTAATTTGTAACTCTTTTCCTAGAAATTGGTTGTGATGACAACCGGTTCTTGGCCGTCGCAGTACAGACCAGCCTGGAAAAACAACGCACAGAGGCTAAGAGACCAAGGGATCGACATGTACGTCGTGTCAACAGACCCAGATATACCAGATCAAGACTTGGAGGACGTCGCTTCGTCTAGCAAGAATATTTTCAGATCTCCTACAATCGATAACCTTGGTAGTGTGCGTTCTGATTTGATTGACCGCATTCGTGCAGGTAATGGTGCAAACGTTTTCTAAAGAGTGCGGTAACGTCTTGGTCAGCTTCATGTTATACCAGTTTTATGTTTTGTCATGGTGGGGGGAGTATTTACCAAATTATTTGAAACTGACTTATTGCACATTCATTTTTTTGTCTAACGCATACATGGACATCATTTTCTACATTAACGGTGTAGCTAAGAACACGAATAAGAATCTTTGAAGAAGCGTTTTATTTCTTTGGTTGGTTCACGAAATTAAATTCCACCTTGACTTGCAAGAAATGCATGTATAATTATATCATACACATACAGACTCTGTTTCTGTTTTTAGTTATTTTTATCTCTTTGAAATCTTAAATGACCCAACAGTCTTCCCAAGGTGCTCTGCATATTCATTTAATGAATTTCAAGTCTCAAACACGCTACGAGACAAGCACGTACCGGGTTCAAAATTGTCATCAAGGCTGGCGGGAATTTTGAAATCACTTTAGCGAAGCATTGTTTTAATAAAAAAATATATATATATACATATATAAATGGGAAAATTAAAGATGACGCATCGATTCACTGTGACTCTTGAGTTTCGCGCCAAGACCGCTTAGGCGTGAAACTCAGAGTCACAGAGAATTGACCATTTATTGTTAGCTCTGCTAACACAGCATTGAGCACTTTATGCCAAAGCAGACTTCATCTTCACATATATGTATATACTTATATATGTATTTCAATTTTATTTCTAGAAATTGTATTAATGTGTGAAAAGCCCTTGCGAGATGTCAATAAAGTGTTATTACTATTATTATTATTATTATTATTATTATTATTATTATTAAAAAATTGCAATTCCTATCAAGCAAATTAATTTTTGTTTATATTTTTCTTAGTTCGACCGAGACCACTAGACGTTGCATTTTTAGTTGATTCATCAACAACGGTGAGCAGGGATAACTGGAACAGACTATCAAACTTTGCGAAGCGCATCTCCAGTTCTTTCTCGCCATCTTGGCCTGGAAATCACATCGGTTTTATCACCTATGGCAGTGATGCAGAGGTAGCGTTTCAGTTCAACACACTACGAAATAAGCAACTACAACCTGCAGCAATAAACAGATTGATCGACGGTATTTCGTATAGCCAGAGAGGCGCCAGAAAATTGTTGGCAGGGCTTCAAGTCGCCAACAGTCAGATGTTTAGCTCAAGAGGCGGAGCAAGACCAAATGCCAGACAGGTATTTATCAATTAATCAATAAATAAGTAAATAAATATCTTTATTTAGCTAGAAGCTAGTTTTCAAGTATTCTACTATAAACAACATTGAAATCGGAGTAAAATTAGTAAATATAAAATATACATGAAACAGTATGTTTACATTATTAATAAGAGTCAGTCTATTCTAACCTACTCTAATGTTGTGTAATCGAA
>JANSTR010152574.1:0-10734 GCA_025434805.1 Antipathozoanthus remengesaui | reverse complement strand
AAAATATTTTTTAAAAAAAAAATATCTGTTTACCGTTAAATTCACCCCACCCCCCCCCCCCCTCCCCCATCACTTTTCTACTGGTCGGCCCCTTACTGTATTCTTTAAGTGTCAAGATACATTTCAAAATAATATAAGTATAAGAGGTCCCAGATTGGCCAGAAAAAACATTTTACCAAACACTTGGGCGACAAAACTTTAAAAAAATGAAATATGAATGAGAGCATCTGAGCATTCTTTACTTGGGATTTTCTTTTCCAAGGCAACTAAAATGAATATCAGCTTACTGGAAACTTTGATATCATATATGTGTAGAAATAAACTAGATTTAATTAGAAAGCTTCGCCTTGAGTTAACGCAATCTCCACATAGGAAAATATATATTCTTGTTTTGTTTTGTATAGCTTTTGAATAACAGGCGGTCTTGAATTATTAATTGTGAGCAAAAGAACATCCTCAAACGCTCTCAACTAAGGACACGTACTCGCCGGTTGAAGCCAAATGCAAATGATAATGAAATGTTGGCAAATGCAAGCATAACTTTGTTAGACACGGATGCAGGTGGTGTATTTTCAAATAAAATGTGCAACAAGCGATCGAGTCTATATTTCTGTTCACAATGTAAAATTATCCAGTTTTTCCTCAATTATTTTGTGTTAGTTTCCATTATGTTTGATTAAAAACTGACAATTTTTAAAAGTTTCATTTCTAAACACAAGAATATTGCCGATATTCAAGCGATGAGATCTCGACTGTTATGAACAAATATTCATTTACCATTCCAATTCCAATATTGTTTAGTACAGCCAACATTATTCCAGTAAGTCATGACAAAAGTATCAACAAAAAAATAAAACAAATTCACTGAAGAAAGTGAAATACATAGAGGATATTACACGGTGGTGCGAAGATATGAAGTTTATCTTCGAGTGGTGAAAATATTTCACGAGTGAGCGCAGCGAACGAGTGAAATATTTTTTAACACGAGAAGATAAACTTCATATCTTCAAGCCAACGTGTAATTTTCTTTTTATTATATAGACACGTCCACAAACAAAAACTACGGAACGCATCAAGAATGAGCGGGAAAACATCGGAAGTGACGTAATCGATATCCTCACTAGTGAATATAATAAAACATGATAATGTAATTTCTGTCTCGACTATGTGGGCAACTTTTGCGGATTCTGATATATAAATTACATAAAGTTTGCTCAACTCACCGATTTGCCTTCCGGAAGTTTGCCTTTCACAACTTCAGTTCCATTTGGGTAGCGAATAATTTCAACAGAACTCGTGGTGACAATTTTTCCATTCACTACCTTGGTCTCCGTGATTTTGGTAACTTCCTTAACTCCAGACTTGGTTTTCATTTCCTGTTTCTGTTTAACCTGGTCGTGGAAAGATCCTTCTCCTTTTACCTGTATTTCATGTTTCGATTTTGCAGAACTTTCTGCTTCATCGTCCAACCGGTCATCGGTTTCTTCGTTCCTGCCGAATTCTATTGGCGAGCTCGAGCGACGATAGCCTGTCACCAGTAAAGAAAATGCAGAAAGAACAAGAAATAAAACAACGAAGATCTTCATGCTTGAAGTCAAAACTCCGCAGTGTTCCTCTTTGTGGTAGATTTGCGTTAGAACGTGTTGCATGCAACGAAGTACGGGTACAGTCAACCGAAACTATTGACTATTGGTTCCAGAACGCTGATTCCGCAGAGATCCCCCCGTAGACACTATTAATAATGCAGCTTTTTTGTTCAGAGGGTGGAAAGTAGGCCTTTGTAAATTATGCTTTTTTAGCTCGTGGAGAGCTATCGGGATGGTTGGGGAGTCAGGATGTCAGACGTAAAACAATAGAAAATTTGCTATCGATTCTCGATCGTCTCAAGTTCGTCAGGCGCATTGGTGCAATCGTTAATAGTTCGCTCACAATGCTCTCATTCGGCTAGCAATAAAATACGTTCAATCTGTTACGTTGATATTTCGATGTTTGGCGTCTTTGGTAGACTACGAGCAGTCTCTTTCTTTTCCTTGTTACGTTGGTGCTTAATCAGCTTTGGCAAATTGGATAAATCAAACTTTTTCCAGATCAAGAACCGCAAAATATCGTTTCCTTCCAGAAGTGTGGTAACCACTTTTCCACTTTCAACTTAAACTACATCTCGACTGTTATGACTCGACGTCTTTTCCCTGCCGTCCCGCTGCCGAGGAGACAGTTGACATCATTCCATTATCAAACCAGCCAATAGGAATTTCTAGTCACCAGTGTGCCGTTAAAACTTTTTTAAAAGGAACCATTGTTCTTTCTTCCTACACCTGCGCCCACAATCCTTGTGGCCCGCAGTCATCTGTCGAGTAACTCGCTTTCATGTCGCTCGACGGATTCTGAAGAAAAGAAAGAGACTGCTCGCAGTCTAAGCCTTCTAGGGTTAAGATAACAACAACAATACTTTAATTGTTTCCTCATGGTGTAATATTTACATGTTACTTTAGAGTAAAAAATAATACTGATAATAATTATATAGATGCATAAGAGAGGTATAATTTATGTGCTACTTTTCTATGTATACAATTGTAAATCGTTGTGAATGCTTCTCTTAGATACTGAACCTCCCCAAGTTGACTATTGCCCACCTGACAAGACGATAATTACCAAGGAACTCAGTGTAAATGTCAGTTGGGACAAACCAACGTTTTCTGACAATAGTGGCAACTTTAGTGTACAGGAAAACATACCCTCTCGCGAAGTGAGATGGGGCAAATACGAGATCATCTACAAAGCTGTGGATGGCAGCAGGAACTCAAATTACTGCAAGTTTACAGTATCAGTTCAACGTAAGTATAATATGTACTCACATGTGCATAAATAATATATAATATGTCTAAAATTGCAGCCTGTTTAGACTACTCTACCCGCTTCTTTTCTGGAAGTGTAAATAAACATTTCATTCGGTTTAAATAGAAAACATGATATTGATTATGCCCTGAAATGGCAAGGTACTGCGGATATTCGGGAGTTGCATGAGGAACGAGAAATGGTAAAATGTACCGAATCCTAGAGAAAGGGAACGGGATATTAGGGTCCTGGGCGGAGCAAGAACTAGGGCCTTTGTTACAGTGAGAAAGGAGGATAGGGATGTGATCCTATGGTCCTGTGCGTATTATACTGGAAGCTATGATTTGGGAGGATTGAGGAGAAAGAACTAGGGTCCCGGACGAAACCAAATAGGGGAAGGGTTACCAAATCCTAGACAAACGGACAGAATGAGAAAGCGAACGGGGCACCGTTTTCTAGGGGTTCTGCGTGAAGCAAGAAAGGATAAATTGTAGGATACGTAACCCAAGAGGGTCTTTGGTGGAACGAGAAAGGAGAAGGGGTAACCCTAGAGAGTCTTGGGTGGAACGAGAAAGGAGAAGGGGTAACCCTAGAGGGTCTTGGGTGGAACGAGAAAGGAGAGGGGTAACCCTAGAGGGTCTTGGGTGCAATGACAAAAGACAAACTGCAACGGATCCTAGGGGTCTGTGTCGAACGTCCCTAACGTTGGATATCTAAATTCTAGTGCAGTTTCAGTTTTTTTCCCCCATTCATCCCTTACTCCCCATCTGACCTGGGGTGAAAAACACTAAATGGGTTTTTATTGATAACCTTTTTAATGCTTCACCTAAAGAACAATTCCACTACTCTTCCCAACACTTTATGTCAAATCTCCGTGGTAGATATTTTTGTCATTCAAAAAGCTGCGTTGCCATGGACTGTTTTACACATCGCTGGAAAATAAAGTAATGATAGACATATCTCATACGTTCAAAAATCTCTATAGCTGTTTTGTTGCAAGTTTCTAACTTTGAAAAAAAAATAGGTAATTTCAAGAGCAAAATTAACCGAAACGTGTTAAAATTAACATTATGGAGAAGTCCCTTTATCGTCGTTTCGTTTGACATACTGTGTGAGGTGCCAGATAAGGTTAATTTATATAGTTTGAAAATTGTGTTTAATAGGAGAGTGTGTTGATTTTGATTATCCTTGAGTTACAGCAGATTATGGAAAGAAAGTCAACATAAATTCCAGTTTATGTTAACCTGATGAACTGCGCATAACATAATCATGAAGCTGCATTTTCTTACTTCACAAAGTTTTACAAGTACTGTTTCGGTTTCACTGTTATTAGCACGTACCAAGCAGACGATTTGTTTGATGGCTATAACATGTCATGCGCACTCGCGATAATTGCACATGTTTTCTTCTAAAATTACCATGAATTAATATTTATGCAGCAAGTGATTGTCCTATCCTCGACCCACCGGTCAATGGGGCTCAGTCATGCGACACGTGGCTACAAGGAAAATTTTGCGCAATCCACTGTGACGAGAGATTTGAATTTGCCAGGAAACCAGCAGCGCTGTACTTGTGCGGAGGATCTGGAAAGTGGTTCCCACTCAGTTCAACTCCTTTTCTAGATTGTTCAAGTGAGTAACAATAACACTGTACTAGAAGTCGCAATTGTAAATGAAATAGTACGACTAACCATGAAATAGTTTAGATAGTTTTTGAAATTTTATTTCGCAAGTTGCCTCGGGTGTTATCGCTAAACCATAATAGCTGTATTCTGATAGTTGTTTTGATTGTCGTTATGAAATCTACAGTTGCGTTCAAGATTTATATGGTAGTTAATTAAAAAGCAGGTAGTTATAAAATTTAAAACGAATGCTTAAATTACACTGTGTGTTTTTATGCATTATTTTATAATTACATCATGACGGAGAATTATATTTTGAACTAAAAAGCAAATGTTCTGTATTTTTGCTGAATTATTTTGAATTATTCCAGTTTGTTTGTTCTCACTGATATCAGTCTCACCAAAGCCACTTCAACAGAAACGAGAACTTTTCACGAACACTATCAAATCCTTGTGTAGTAGGAATATTTTGACGAACATCATAGACTAAGAACATTATATTTTATAGAGGTTTTCAACCCAAAGAGATCTCGACTAGGTTTAGTCACCAAGCAATACTACAAAGGTGACTGCAACAACAAAACTGTACAGAACGAAATAAAGAAGAAGTTCATTGCTATATTCAAGAAAAGCCCGTACGGTAGATTCGGAGCATGTGTTGGAAACAATTTGTGCAAGGTGAAGAATGTCATTGTAAAATGTGGGAAAATGAACTTGACAAAATTAACGGGGTATGGAAATAGAAGAAAAAGAGATGTGGGTGGATTTGGTATCAAAATAGAGTCTGTTGTCACCAAACGTTTAAAGAAGCTTAATGAAAAAGTGACGGAATCAGAGTCTCAGCAGCTGAAGAAAAGTTTACCTGGCATTGGGGATGTAAAGAAAATAATTAGATCGTTTGCACAAGAGGTAAACGGCGAAGACAGCGAAGAAGTTGTGATGGAAACAAAGCCAGCTGTGTTCCAATGTGAAGATGGTCAATTCTTGAAGGAGAACAAATGCGGTAAATACAACAGACACATTTTGTTTACTTCTATAAAAATTTTAATAACTATCATTTTGTTTTTTGATTTGCAATTCGACAGGTATTGCACTTTTCTTCAATCCCCAAAATATCAAATCTTCTATCAAAATGGACTACAAGGAGTCTGAGAAAATATATTTTTCATTTTCCTCAGCGGAAACTAATCACAGATTTTGCCAGATAGAAATCTTCCTGATTACTTACACAAGATTATATTTGAACTCCAACACAGTCAACTTTTTTACACATTTCATGATTTTAAAACTGATCTTAACTCGTATCAACATCAGAACGTATTATCGATGTTATTCGACGACATATGATAAGAGTTCGTGATTGTTATATTTTAAGTCGGCAGTGGAATGAACGAATCCTTAACTAGAAATCGATTTATAAATTATTATTATTATTATTATATGGCTGGCTAAATTCGCACGCTCTGATTGGTGAATTCCAGGTCCGTAACTTGAGGTACGGACCTCTACTGGCGAAGCAGCTGATTTTTAGCAGTTCCGGTCTCAAAGGACCAAAAAGAAGCCATATAATAAACATCTTATTAACCTCGTTTGCTCGATCCGTACCGTAAGTTACGGACCCTCGTTTTTTCCTCATGGGAAAAAAACTCGGGTCCGTAACTTACGGTACGGACCTCGCACTCGATTAACAAGAGGTATATACCGTATTACGTTGCTCCTCTCTGTTATAGGCTGTCTTGGTAGACACGTCAACGCTCAACGTCATTGCCCTCCTCCAGTACGGGTTGTTCTTGAAGAAGTGACGTCATTATCCTCTTCCAATGTGATTCATTTTCAAGCAGTGATGTCATCGCTGACCTCTGAATGTACATCATTCTTGAAACAGGAATGTCACGTGATCCCACTTTGCGAGTTTTTTAGACGATGACGACAGAAAGCGTTCCACTCAATACAATGACTGTCCGCTAATATACTTCATTTTGAACAACGACGAAATTGAAACGCTATGGTCCCCCGTGTGTCACTCTGAGCAATGACTTCGTACATTTCTTTAACGTAATTCTCTGAACAGTTATCACGAGCGATGGGAAACGTTGGGTACGAGGCTCAGAAAGGTTTAGATGACATAAATCTACCCGTACTCTGTGTTTGTATGTGAAAAGCCTAAGACACGATCGACGCCTTTTGTTAGTGTGTGTTTCTTTTCTGATATAAATCAATATAAGCAAGGTCTGTTCCCCTTTTTCTCCTTTCTAACACGTGCCAAACATCAAATACACTTGATTGTCTGAGATTGTGAGACGACATCGACTGAGTTCTGTTTACATATCCCGGGGTAGCCCTTCTAAGGGGGATACCCACTGGTGGGGCCAGATAATACCACTTCTTTACATGAAAACGTATTATGCAAGTCGTTTCTATTTGAAGTCTTAGCTTCTGTTTTCTGTAACAATTGTCACCAGTCAATTTGAAAAACTTTGTTTGTAAATAAACACTATAATCTATAGAGTATGGTTTGGAGTTTTGCGAGTTCCTAACTTTTACGTAAAATTTTAAAGCCATGAGGATAATTTTCATTTTTTGTACAAAAAGAGTAAAAACATTGCCTTCTAATGTGACAGTGTAAGCAGTGACGGATATTTTTGTACACAGGTCGCAGTTAGGATGTATCAGTTGATAGATCAATATTTTGTTGTTTCAATAGCGAAACTCCGTTCCCGGCCCCGTTCACACGCACCCGGGTATTTTCGAATACGGAGACTTTTCTCTCTGAATACGGCTACCGTCCACACTTATCCGGGTATTTTTGAAGCAGAGACTTTTTTTCTCTGAATATGGGAACCTTCCACACGTACGCGGGTATTTTCGCAAACGGAAACTTTTTTCTCTGAATACGACTACCGTCCACACGTACCTGGGTATTTGCGCAAATGTCCATGCGTACCCGGGTATTTGCGAAAACGAAGACAATTTTCTCTGAATACGGCTACCGTCCAGACGTGGCTGGCGTTTGGGTCACCGAGAACGGAGGATTTTAAATAGGATGACCTCAGCCCTAGGTTCCAGGTCAAATATGATTCGAAAACGCTACGTGTGTCGGACGCAGATTTTTTTTAAATACTGAGAACTGAAAAAGTTTTGAAAATAGTCAGGTATGCGTGGACGGGGCCTAAACTACCCGCTATCGTCGCGTTGTGATAGAGAATACGCAAATCGCTGGGGTAGAACTCTATGCTCTTTTTATGTAATTTTTTTCGTATGCGTGGATCAAGCGTCAATACTCATGCCAAGTTTCACAAGTCAATATAAAAACATCTTTAACTGAAATAACATTTTACACAACGGTGTATCTGAACAACTGGAGATGCGACAGTCAATTGCTTCTTTGACATTGCTTTAAAGCAAACGTCTTCTAAAACGTAAAAAAAACTTTTACGCGATTTCATGTGCTTCTTGTTCGTAAGCCCAGTCGAAGTACTAAGTACTTCAAAAGGTTTCTAAACTTTGAGCCTTTCGTTTGCTCAATTTGCGATGTAATTTAATAAACTTTAGTTTATATTTTTTTAACTTCTCAAATGTCACAAAGCTGTCACAGTATTGAGTGCCAAGTAAACAAATAATTATATCAATAGAAATGTCAGACACCATATGTCGAATGGCCAAGCGTTTACAATCAAAAGGATTTATTTCTTTCGACATCTTCATATAATTACTTTTCCAAAGGTATTGTGTTTGTATTGACTATTGTTTACATGTCATTAGAAGGTATTGTTTGTTGGACTCTGTATGTACTGTGTGAGCGCTTCATTCTTTTCAGCTTCGCAAATCAAACTGAGTTTGCATAACAACGAGTCTTTGTACTTGTAGAGAAAAATATCCTTAGCAACGCGAATCAAGTTGGGCTTGGGATAGATTTCAGAAACTCTACCCTTATCATATTAAATTACTCTAGATGACATTCAATAAATTTTCGCTAAAAGTCACCAAGTTAAAAAATACAAAAGTGAATTCGCTTTTTACGGAGAAGTCCCTTCACTTGGTCGGCGGCTCTGAAGTTGCAAGTTTACACGGGAAATGAGAGACGTACGCTTTGTAGACGGTAAGTTGTTAACTTGTCGTAACAATCTGTAGTTCTTTCTCTTCAGTTCTGGTTAATAAGATCGAACTAATGTTTAATAGACCCTTCAGCAAATCACTTTTTGTGAAGTTTGCTTCCTCAATAAAATATTGTTTATGTTTAATAGAAAATGTGTTTAAAATTCGTATCATAATAGCGGTTTTTGACACCCCTACGTAAGTTTTCACACACTTTCTAAAATTTTCCGTTAGTATTTTTATCCTATTAATGGTTGTATCTGTAGTCGAAACGAGTTCAGTTCTTAAGCGTGTAGATGTCACAGTTTACTCTACCAACACTGCGCTTGTTAAGAACGTGCTGCATTCAAAATTCATTCGTTCACCACATTACACCTACTGATAACAACAGTAACTTTTAGGTGAATAAACGTGTTTAGTTATTTATATGGTCAATGAAGCCTTTAAAAGCTTTAATTATCTCAACGCAATAAATATATTCTGTAGGTGCTCCTATCGGAATTGTATCCATGCGAATGATATTTCATCCGTAGTTCATCGTGTCCCAGTTATATGCCAGAAAATGTCACAATTCCCCAGTGAAACCAAAATTATTTCTGGCCGATTCTCCGAATGATACTCAAAATTATGGCCCGCGGTCTCGGGTCGAATGTACGGTTGATACAGGCGTTGACTGATGCTCGAAATTGAACTATGATTCTAAAGGAAACACTAATTTGGACAACTGGATTTAGTGACTTTAGTTTGGTGGTTAGTACTTAAGATCAGTAGTACATACAATATAAACTTTCGACTCACTGACCAGCTCATTTACAGTATCGACTGGGTTATCATTCCAGTTCACAATGTCGACTGGGCTTACCATGCCAATTCATAGTATCGACGAGGTTATCGTGCCAGTGCACAGTATCGACTAGGCTATCATGCCAGTTCACAGTATTGACTGGGCGTATCATCCCAGCCAGTTCATACTATCGTCTGGTTTAATATCTTCCAGTTCACCGTATTGACTGGGTTAGCATGATCATAATGCCATAGTATAGACTGCGTTATCATGCCAGTTCACAGTATCGACTGGGCTATCATGCCAGTTCACAGTATCGACTGGGCTATCATGCCAGTTCACAGTATCGACTGGGCTATCATGCCAGTTCACCGTAAGCCAAGTGCCTTGTATTTTTTATAGATTATTATAAACAACTTAGAAAGTACCGAAATGACCATTTTTATCTACTCTATGCGGTTCGTCTGTAGGATTTTTAATACGTTTTACCCAATTTGGAAGAAAAATTATTGACTATACTATGCAAGTGACGGACCCAACGCCAGTTTAGGACTTATCCGGCTCTGCTCCCTGTGAGGTTATCTTTTATAAATGCAGTGACAGAGTGAGGGGAGGGGTGGGGTGCTCAGATCTGAAGGAATAAAGTCACCTTACACATAATGCAGTCTTTATACAGTATCGTTAAGACATTCCCGTTAAATATATCCAATTATGTAACGTGAATGACACGTACGGGTCTTGCATCAGTAGTTCACTCCGTAAAAAGATGAAAATCAAATTTTAAATTTATAGGCCGGCGCCAAACCACTTTCGAACGACAAACTCAGACCTGTTATATTAGGCATATCTGTCACAACTTTTTGTTCTGTTCTGCTGTTGGTACTAGAATTTCAGATCTGATGCTTCCACACCGCTAATTTCTAGTTGCGTATCGTATTTGATGTAAACTAATATACTCGTATTTTTTTCCTTTTTGGATTTAACAGTTTTGGACGATGGTAAAAACCGAGTTCCCTCGGCCTTCACATCTATCTACACGAAGTCGTATACTGGGTCATACGGACCCCCTGCTCCGAATGCAAGGTATGAACCAACCTAAAGAGCGACCGGGGGGACATGCTCCCTTAATAGTCCCGTGATTTGATCAGTTTTGAACGCCGTTACATAATCGATGTACAGTTATACAAACCAATAACCAATTCAACGGTACCCTACTCTTTCAGCACATTGAAAACTGCGTTTCTTAAAGATGCTATCTCAAACTGCATGGTAGACAATTTCAAAGTTAAAAAGCTATTCTGACTTCAATTTGTAATTTAACATATCTCAATCTTATTAATCTTAACATATTTTGTAATTAACATATATTAATACTTCTATGATAAAATCAACCGAGGGT
>JANSTR010152563.1:0-10734 GCA_025434805.1 Antipathozoanthus remengesaui | reverse complement strand
TCATGTATGTGTACATAAAGAGATACGACGAAGGCTCTGTCACGTGCTTATTTGCTATGCATGACTGGACCACATAACACGAGGTCATGTTCTGAACAATGTCTTCCAAGCAAAAAAGTTTGGCCTAGTTTTTCCAGTCACACTCAATCTAACTGACTGAGTCAAGTCTATGCACACATTATATATAGAAGCTATGACACTGACATTACAAATCTCTGATAATTAATTGTTCTTTCATTTTGGGTAGATGAGCTGATTGCTGCTGGAGAGAGTAGTACATATGACTTTGCCTTCATCGATGCAGATGTGCAGAATTATCTTGCTTACTACGAAAAGAGTCTACAGCTTCTGCGGAGGGGCGGACTGATTGCAGTCGATAATGTAAGAGCTGTGACAGAGCCAACTACATATATTGAGTGATGGGGAGGGGATGGGGTGCATTTCCGTCCTTGACACACTTAAAAATGATAGGGATTTCATGGCCCCAAAATTAATTATAAGCTCCAGCCAGTTATCATCATATAAAGACACTCCATACATTTCCATGACCAGTGCCATTTTGGCTAAAGTGGTATTTGTAGTACAAGAGACTGAGCCTCTGGGTAGACTCCCATGCCCCACCCCTTCTCCCCACCAAAGAAAAACAAAAAAACACCATGGAATGCCCATGCAGGTCACCAGTTGGCAATAAATAAAAATGAAAGCAGTGCAAAATAAACTACAGTACTATAGAATACCCTTGGTGCTTTTTTGAAAACTCTTGGAATTTCTGAATTTTCTTCCAGGACCCTGGAAAACTCCTGGAAAAACATAATTTCCCTACATACTTCTGGAAAACTCCTGGATTTTGTGGAAAATTATTTTCAACTGATCACTTTATAAACAAACCCAAACCTGCAGAAGCATCTGCAGACTCATGACTGTATTTTTCGTATTCTGTGTAGACACGGTCTTTGAAGGGTTTTTCAAAAAACAAAGTATTGTGGGGTGTTCCTAATCTCTTCCTTCCCTCATTCCCCAGACATGAGCGGTGTTCTGATTATTTTAGGATCCATGTGTTTACATAGATGCTCATAGCTTCCCTATTGTCACTGTTATTGCAGACACGTGGAAAGTTGGCTTCTAGGCTTTTTATGACGCTAGGTCTGCTAGAAGTTGACAGTGTTCCCTCCTGCAGAAATTCCTGCCATGATATATTATAATCAGTATCTAATTTGCTGTTTGCCCAGGTCTTATGGAAAGGGAAAGTGTGTGATACAGGAACGTTCAATGATGAAGAGACACTGACTCACCACAGATTCAATCAGGTAATTCACAAGGACTCCAGGGTGGATATCAGCATGTTGCCTGTCGCTGATGGTGTCACTTTGGCAGTAAAACTGTGAGCTGAAACCAAGTCCAGATCAAGCAGGCATCAGAGTCCATTTTCAAAACATCAAGCCATGTGCACTGTCAAAGAGTTGTTATCCGAATGTGTTTAAAATAATTTTGATGAACATTAAGTGAGGATAATGTTTGTATTCTGTATACGTAGCATATAACATCCAACTTCTGTCAAACCAACGCATTTGATCATTTTTTGCCAGTTGTTTGATTCAGTTTAATTGTAGTTAGATTTGATAATTTATTGCAATTCTGTAGAGTAATGTTAGCAAGAGTAGAAAAAGATATGAATAACTTAATCCAGATCAAGTGCAAACAGACAGTAAACAGGTAGAGGAACTTGTAACAGTACAGTAATAAAACTGATAAACTTCTGGCCCTCAGTGCGGACTTTACCCCCTCTCCCTCCCCTTGCCTCCCCCTCTTCTTCTGCCAGAGCCCCCTTTTATAGGTAATTAAACCTCCAATTGCACGGATCAGAGGAAAGTTCAAGGTCACCTAGAATCAAACTGGGGACCTCTAGCTCTGAAGACCGCGCACAAACTCAATTGAGCTATACCAGCCTGCTTCCAGTACACTAGAATGCTGCAAGGCTGTGGTGATATCCAGCATTTCAGCAGGGCAGAGCCAAACTTAGCCTTATTTTAGGGGTTGAGGGCAAAAAGCATAGTCTTAAGAAAAGCATAATTCTTTTTCTAACCTTATAGCAAAATATTTTACTTCTGGTCCACAATTTAGGGGAGAGTATTTACCCTCCCTGCCTGATGCTAGCTATGGCCCTGACCAGAGAGTCGCGTTGGGGCCAAGGTACTGTAAGTGCTGTAGCTAATGTTATCATCACACCTCTTTAGGTCTTTACAAAAAGTTGTTAGGTTTCATTTTCTTTAGTTTGCTGTTCAAAGCCTTTATCGGATAATGCTAAATCATTTGAAACTTCTTTCGTTTATTGTCGATGTAGCCAGGAATGAGGAAAGCTTCAAAAGTATGCTCATGATGTGCTAGAAATATTTTACTTTAGAAAAGAAAATTTAATGATATATAAATTAAAATAATTTACACTTCTAAGTGTTTGTATCCTTTGATATATAATGAAGGGTTCCTTCAATAGCGTGAGATCCACCTTTCTGACGCACGTTAATAGTTGTACGTAAGGCAATACATTTTTTGGCATGTGATCTCTATTAGGGATAAACGCACATGGTATCTTGTAGAGTGTCCGATCAAGTCGAAGAAAACTGACTTATCGAAATTTGTAGATGCCCTTCATTTCGGCTAAAACGCTCAGCAGCAAACACTGCAATCAGCTTTGCAGCGTGGATTATTAAAGAATTTATGAATGGTATCTTTTGGGAGTTAAATTAGGGTTCGACCACACCCAATTTTCTATCTTTTACGGGCTGAATTCAATTTTCCGATGAGCATATCCCGTCCGAAAAATGTGGGAGTACCTCCGGGAATATACATGTACATGGCTTAATTTTGTCATTTGCTCTAATAGGCCAGTCTAAGTCATTTTTACGAACTTGTAAGTACAGATACAGACATGAGAGTGCAAATTTGTAATGTATCGAGTGGCATAGATGTCAAGGCTCTACACTTTTGCCTTGTTCGGAGAACCTAGCTTTTTATACTAGATCTTCAGCCCTCCAGAAGAGCAAGCAAAATCTCCAACCTATAAAGTGGAAATCCATAGGAAAATTCATTGCCTGACTTGGGTATTCCATCTTAATTTTCACGAGAAAAATAATAATGAATTTTCTAGTGAAATTATGCGCGGAATATCCAAGTCAGGCAGTGAAGTTTCCTTGAATCTCATAGCAGGGATGAATACCGCAAGTTAAATTGATGAGTGTAACTTGTCCTTGGGATCGGCTCAACTTTTGTGAGCAAGGAAGCCATTTCAGTGCTCTGTCAACCGACCGGCGAACCACAACTTGTTGGCGGGAAAGTTTGAGGCGCGCACGCGGCTTATTGAGTGCAATTCCACGCTCAATACGCACTGCACTGGTGCAATACCATATACCGAAAAAGATGGCGGCTGTACATTTGACCACAATGCCTTGCGAACCTAGCTCAGTGAATAACTGATTTGGGAAATAACAACATTGTGTATGCCAGGTTTAAAGGTTTTAGATCCTTGCTGTACGTTCTTATGAGCGTTTTCATGTTTTTCGCGCGCTAGGAGTTACGGGTAAATGTACCTGACACCATCTTTCTTGTTACGGTCAGTTGTGCGACTGACCAATCAGCTGGCGTGATTCAGCCCTGTTATGTGACTCTGCTTGAAAATGTAAAGCTGTTCAGACAGTCTTTAGCAATCAGAACCCCGGACAGTGCGTTATAAACATCTCGTATGCGGTACCATGAAAAGAACTTTTGAGTTTTCCTGGGAACCACTTTCCCCGGAGAAGTTTTCGTGAACCTCTTTATTGTTTGATTCCAGCTGCTCGAGTCTATATATCGGGCGAGCAGTGCAAAGAAGAAAAGCTACAAAGATGGAGGGAGAAATATCAGGATGAAAAATAACACGCCATCAGTGAAAATGTTTGCTTCAAAGATCAAAATGGCCTGCTTTGTACAGATAAAGAAAGTAAATGATCATCGTGTGTAGAAAAAACAGAAACCAAGCAACAAAAAAGAAAGTTGCCTTGGCAGTAACAAGGCTTACCAACTTTCACTTTGTAGCCCCAGTGTCCCAAAGCACTGGAGCCTGCTTGATTGCATGTAAATGCAGCGATCCATCTAGAAACAAGCGGTAGTGAATTGTCAGAATCATTTGAGGTCCGCACACTGGACCACACCCGGCAGCCTGAGTCCCCCCTTCATTAGCATTTTAAGTAAATTACCAGCGGGATGCTCTCTATAGACTATACGCAAGTAGATAGATCAATATATGTAAATGCCAATACCAGTTGATCACTGTGTTTCTTCAAGGCTCCAGCTTCATTGCTTCGGGACACTCGGGTTTACTACAAAATCTGCAAACCGGTCAAGGGAACTTAATAGGGAATTTCGTATTTGTGGGATTTGTGGGGAATAAGAGACCACCATTTTTAAAAGTGGGAGGAGGGGACTGGGAAATATAGAGGGCGCTTCAAGAAATCTACGATAATTCAAAAAGGAGTCAGCCATCTAAAATGTCGTGTAAAATGGAGGGCATTTACAAGTTTTTGAACTAAGATGGTCTGAACAGCGAGACCAAGCAAGCTCCGATATTTTTCTGAATAGCGCAAAACTGACCTGTATGATTATGTTTACCATCCCTGACCAACAAACCGTGAAAAAAAGCGAGCGCTGTTTCTACCTAGTTGAACAGTTTCCTGCGCTGACTTTCAGGAAAGAAACCATACTGTCTGTGATAAGATATCTGGTCTGATATCCACAGTAATCTGGCCTGTGATTGCCTGAAATCATTTTCTGGGATGATAAATTTGCGAACGGAACAATGGCCTACCAGAACAGCCAGTCGTCGGTTGACACAGTATATGTGCCAACGGACAAACTGACCAGCGCAAGCAAGTTATTTGTTGTCGTGGTAACAAACAAAAAATTATTTTCACTCTTGCAGAGCTGGAAGTACTAACAAGATTGCCGAGTTTTATCTGGTTTTGCAGCAATTATTATTGTGTTAAAAATGTTTGGAACTAGGCAGAAGTTGGATATGATTGGAGATTTACTCACAAACAAATGGAATTACAGTATTGTAGAGACGTACAAGCTTTGGAGTTTTAAAACTAATTTTGAATTTTTGAGATTCTGGCAATTGTGCTTTTACGATATATCTTTTGGTGTACTGATATCACTTGTTTTATCTACAGGAGCGATCTTATTGAAACGGTTGTTTAATACGAGTAGACAAGGACTATTTACCTGCCGTTGCTCTGTTTTAAAATTCGTTTAACCTCAACAACCCAATCGAAAACAGTTCGAACTCGTTGGAGACCTAAATTTATAGTGTTCGATCAAGGTTTTTCTCAGCTATTACCGCCGCTAATTATTACAAAATTTGGTCTAAATAGCTCTTAGATTGCTTAAAAGCATGTTTTGAAAATGGGACAATCAGTTTATGTCATCTGTACTCGCAAAGAGAACGTGCCGGTGGCGATGCTAAAACGAACCTTCGTTTGCGCAATTCGCGTAAGCATACAATCAAAACAGTTACATGTCTTCCTTTTGGGATTTTCAAACGTTTCTAACATTTCATACCTTTTTTTCCAAGTTATTTACGAGTACTGTTTGAAAGGGAAAAAGCCAACTGAAAAGTCAGTCGACGAGAATGGGAAAGTATTCCATGCTGATCCTGCAAATCCTTTTTGTTGTTTGTTGGTGCAAAACAGACGACAAAAAGGGGAGCGCTCTTCAAAACATGAGACCTACAGTTCCACCAATGCCTAAAGGTAACTCCATTTTAACATTTTGCTTTTGATTTGGTAGTTAGCCTGGTTTGATACAAAGTTTGTTTGCCATGATCTGCAGATTTTAACGAGTTGCTGAAGCAGAATAAAAGGTATGTTGTGTTTCATTTTTATTTCTTGCCATTCATAATTCATAAACATCAAAATCTGTGTCCATTTTAACTTAGGAACAGCGAAGAAAATGTTTTCTGGTACAGTTTATTTTTAATAGCAACTTTGATATAAGTTGTATGAGCCCCGATACCACCTAGCTGACCAATAAAGCAGTAGCTTTTTAAACTTTAACAGATAAATTTAATTGTGTGACTCCTTTCATCGTGAAGTACTTTTTACTATACTTATATTTACTTTACTCTACAGGGTAAAAATGGTCCTGATGACGTTTCCTGAAGACGTCCAAGAACAGTTGCAGAAAGGTGGCTCCATGGCATTCAAAAATATTTCCCTGGATGCACTGAAGAAACTTCCACCTTCCGCTGTTGCCTTCATTGGGGTAAGATCTACGCCCATGAGGTGTACTCACCACAATATATCCATTATGGTAATTTCTGCCTGGCAGTTCTTGTCTCAGAAGAAGGGGTATTCTCTTTTTCCGTTAGGAATACTGAATAGTAACGCCCCGCGTTCCTCCAGGCAGCGGGAACTATTACATTTTCCTCACCTCTCCACGATCACTTTTTTAAGGACCATTTTTACAAAATGAATTAATTTCCAATTATTCAATTTACCGGCTAATGGAGTAGAAACCCCAATAATTTTACAGGTACAATCAATTCAAATATCTTAGATTTTCTGGCAGCCGGCCAGTTAAAATATGAAGTCAATTTTCAGTGATTTATTGTATGAAAATCATATTTGGAGGTTTGTAATGATATATGATTTCGATTTAAATTGTAACTGAATTGTAGTCGAGTAAACCAAGTACGGCGAAAACCATAATTTTGTACTAATTTGGAGTTTCTTTAGTTGAAAGTAAGAGAGAATTTTTTCTCTGTCATGTACGTCATTGTGAAAAAGTGGGCAATTCTCACATACTTTCGAGTTTCGGTCGTGTTCTGACTAGTGGTCATTCATTAATTCCTCCCCCCTCTCACACTACAGAGAGACGCCGTTCGCGGCATGGACAAGGAACAACTGAAAGAAATCACGAAACAATTCACCAAAACCAGCACTCGATATCTGCAGCAAATCTTAGACAGCGTGGATTCCACTCAGTTCGACGACATTCTTGAACAGTTCGTAAGTAAATCTTGCCAAAATTGGCTTTACAATGTTGATATCAGTATCACATGCAATTGGTAGTACTAGCAGTAATCATATTTTTCGAGATCAGTTTAGAATGAAATATGCACGAGATTGTTTTGCAAATTGTATCGGGGAAAACACAGTTAGAGAAGGCTTTGAAAAGACTCATGCAAACTATTAAAGTTCGAACTGAACGATAAATATCATGATTACATATTAGACTCTTTTTAGGAAAACATTTTTTATAAGAACGTCAGGCTGAAAATTGGCTAAAATTTAAGAACATGCTAAGAACACACCCGAGGCTGAGGAATGGCTGCGAACTTGATTTTGTTACATTAGTACACAACATTGTTTGCAACTAGAGCAAAATACATGGCCATTTTACAAAAACAATTTACAGAACTCATTATTTTCTCTCTCCTACTCTATCTCCTTGAATATCAAATATTGAAAATCGTATCTTCTTAGATACACATACAGTGTCTGGACAGCAGCCAGTGACTAAATTTTTGCTTCCAGAGTGATTTGCTCTTCACAAAAAGAAAATTATTACACCAAATTAAGAACATTTAAAACTAGTTAAAAAGATTTGAGGCTAAAATCCCAAAATACTTAAGAACATTCAGCCTCTGCACAAAAATAAGACGTTCTGATTTAAAAAGGAGTGCGTTCACGCCATACATTGCTTGTTTTGGAACTTGCAAAAGTCATTGCCATTGTATTTGTTTTCAAGAGTTGCGACTGAACTTCCCTCTACTGTTATAATAGAAACGGCCGGTTGATTGACTTTCTGCTTTTTCTCAGGCAGTCATTGTTATTGAGGAACACAGGCAATGGCCTAGCAGATCTGAGCAAACTACGCTTGTCCAAGATCTGTGGAAGATTGTTGCGAAAACATCACAGGGAATACAGGACAGGCCGAAGGGCATGTTCATGTTCTACTTCTATGTCCACAACCTCAAAATTCCTACAAAAATGGGAAAGGGGTGAAAACGGCAGGTGGAAGATGACACTGTAAGCCGCAAAAGGCAAAGAATGTGCATCGCAAAATGGTAGGGCCTCTACTTCATCATGCTATGGCATCCAACTGAACACAGTTCACAGTATGGAGATATGAAGGTTCTTTGTGAGCAGCCACAATGGTCAGCTACAAAAGCTCAGAAGATGTACTCAGACTACTTAGAACGGCTGAAAAGAAGGAAAGACAACAGCTCAGACGCTTCTTGATGTCATGGCGAGGAAGAGCACTTTACCTATATAAGGTCGACCTTAACATTGGCAAAGATCATTTAGGCACGAGGGTAACTGAAACACTGCATACCAGCATTGGGCATGTTGCAAAAGTATGTCACATTTCTCAAACTTTACATATTCAGGCACACAAATTATTGCCATATTATAGAATACTAAATACCCCGAAAGCTTTTACTCTTGGCACTGTAAGGGGTTTTTTAGCAGTTTGAACTCGAAGCAAATTACAGCTTGGAATGCTGTCATTACTACTGTTTGGCAGCCATTACATAACACCATTTATGTCTTGCTATGCACCTATACACTCTAAAAAATAAAGTGTATTTTCACAATTCCGATAATGTCAAATTACACATGTATTCAGTGTAGAAAATTACACTAAGATTTCTATATGAATTTACACCCGATACTGGGTGCTTCTACACTAAATTCAAGTGTAAATAGTTTAGTCATTCTTGAGTGGTAATATTACACAAGTATAGGAGTAGTTTTACACCCTATAAAACTGTGTAATTATAGAACAAATTTTCGTGTTAGTCCACTTCATCTGGGATGGTAATATTACACCGATGTAAATGTACGTTTACACACTTTCAGTTGCATGATTACAAAACAAAAATTTGAAAAAATATATGCCAATGTGTAGCTTGAACCTTACAAATTTATTACGGGAAAGTTTACCAAATACAAATTGCATGTGTATTTCCAATATTAATCCTAAAATTATTCCCAAATTAAATATCTACTAGAGGCTGAATATATACCGTAATAATGAAGCATGTTTAATATAAGTTATAATTGTTGAGCTGAGCTGTGCCGACAATCTTGAATGGCTCCAGGATTACAGTTGTATTTTGGCGCCAAAACATAACGTGTTCGTAGATAATTAATTGATGCCAAAAAGTGAGTGTTTTGATTCACTGTCTGCATTACATGTATTAACTTTAATTTTTCAGAACATAAAATCGATGGCGAAGCGTTTTATAGGCTGTTGGAAAAAGAGGGGCATCTTGGATACAGAAACATTGTATGCCAATTGCTGAAAATCGCCTGAGAATTATTAGGGAAAATACTGAGCTTGAAAAGCAGTTAGAAAACTATAAATAGATAAGTTACAAGTGTTCAGGCAGACTTCAGTTCAGTTCAGTTTCATATCAATTTGGTTGTTCTGCAAACAACCGGTGGCTTCTGCTCCCACTTCATCCCCACAGCAACCCGCTCCCCTCATGTCTCCTTTCCTTTCTACATCATCCATTGCATTAACCCTTTAATTCCTGGACCGGCCAAAACCGGCCGCTCAGAAGTCACGCTGTTCTAATGCTTTTTCCCTCCCCCAGATAATAGAAATTGTATTTCTATTGTTTGAACAATAAACTAGAAGTATCAGTCAATCAGAAGGCACCAACTGTGCATAACATTAGCGTACAGGAAGGATATAGTGGGGCGAGTAATTTCCTCCGTCAGCACTATAAACATTCGAGTGGCCATGATGACTTCGTTATCAAAAACGAATTCATCATGGCTGCTCGAATGTTTGTTAGTGCTGATGAATTCCACGATATTTTAAGAAGATGTTGAAGAAGATGACTTTCTAGATGCAGGTCAGAGTGATCTCGATCCTGAAGTTTTATCTGCGGGCGAAGACAGTGAAAGCGAAAACGGCTCGACCGACAACGAACAACATCAAGAATAGAGTGAAGATTTCGAAGATTTTGAGCCTGAAGCATTTAATCCAGCAAATTCAGGTATCAAAGTCCCAATCCCCGATGGTTCTGGAGCTTTATTCTTCTTCGTTTTATTGCTGGGAGAAACCACAATCGATCTGGTAATAGAAGAAACAAATCGAATGGCAAGGCAAAAGTTGGCTGAGAACAAACGTCGTCTTGCTCTGTGGGAAGATGTGTCGAAGCCCGAATTCATGGCGTACATGGGGCTGTGTATTATGATGGGCATAAACAAGCTGCCGAGATTTGCAGACTACTGGACTTCTGATCCGTTTCTTGAAAACAAAGGTGTAAAAGCTGTGATGATAAAGAACCGATTCGAAGAGATCGGCCAGTACCTGCATTTCAGTGATTTATCCCGCGAACTGAAGAAACAAAATTCCAAATTATGACCGTTTGTACAAGTGCCGTGGACTCCTCACAAATGTTGTTGCAAACATTCAGAAAGCCTACTACCCAGGAAAAGATATTTCTATCGACAAAGGAATGATTGCCTTCAAGGGCCGGCTAAATTTTTGCCAATACATGCCTGCAAAGCCAACAAAATATGGCATCAAAGTTTGGATGGCAGCCGACTCTTCCAATGGGTATGTGATCAACTTATCTGTGTATCAGGGGAGCGAAGGGGAAGAAACGAATCTCATTCATGGCCTCGGGTACCATGTTGTAATGAAAATGGCTCGACCTTTCCTGAATCACAAACACCATCTTTT
>JANSTR010152552.1:0-10734 GCA_025434805.1 Antipathozoanthus remengesaui | reverse complement strand
CCCCCCCCCCCCCCCCCCCCCCCCCCCCCCCGCCCCCCCCCCCCCCCCCCCGGGGGGGCGCCCCCACTCACCAAAAGTCTGGGTAGAGGTGTCGGGCCCAAGCTCTCAAACCCTGACTTTATTCCAGACCAATTAGGGTATATTTCTATACCTTTTTTCAGACAAAATAGCAAAATCGGTACCCTATTAAGAAGGACATTTTGAAAACCATACCCTAAAGGGCTGCACATACCCATATAGCCAATTTGAAGGAGTACCTCCCCCCGGAGGGATTTTGAGACCCCATAGGTACTAGACACAAAATTCCGCGTCTGCAATCTGCGCTTTCTCATATTTTCCTCTCTCTAGTAGTGCACAAATATTTTATGATATTCATAGCTTGTTTTCAACCTTTTCAACTCTCAATCGGCAGAGTAAAATTCTTTCTTGCGAAAATGTATCGGCAATTAATATCTTGATCTGTCAGTGGATCTCTTGAACTTTATCTCGTACAAAATGGTACTATAATTTTATCATCAGATAAAGGTTAAAGGGTGAACTGTTGTAGTTACATTTCTGCCAGAAAAAACAATATTTCTGGCACCTCGATGTTGGTATCAGTATCAATTCGTGATAGTGGATCTCTACTTGTTCTATTTGGCCATACTGGTCTTGATAACTGTAATTGGCAAGAACACGTTAAACAAATAAATATTCCGATCTGGTGGCTGCCGACACCTTTGAGAGCCGAGTGGTTGTTTCACTCCAACAGCAGTTCATTCGAATAACAATATAATTGTCGTGTTTTCTTGTACGGGAACAGTCAGAAGAAACACTGGAATAAAACACACATTAGCCATTTTCACACTGGACGACGGCCAAGTCGTCCGGACCAACAAATCGTCTCAGTCGAATTGTCCGAGTGCGAAAACGAGACGAACACGATTCTGGACGAACAAGTCGTCTGAATTTGTCCGTCTGTTTGTTCGTCTTTTCAGGCGATTTTTTGTGGACTAGACAAACAAATCGACCAAAAGCTCAGTGGCGTAGCCAGCCCGTAGGCCTGCAGGCCCAGGCCTTCAAATTATTTTGACAGGAAAAAAATAGTATTGAAAGATAATTTTAATTATTTTGAATAAAAAGAAGAAAGGGAATAGATTTTAAAGATACCTGTTATAATTATTATTTTGCAAGGAATTCTGAGTGGTACTACTCGTTTTAAAAGATGGAATTTGTTCTAAACCCCTGTTGTCGATAAGAGAAGACTGAACTAATAATTACATCAATAACGTCCCAGCTCCACGCCGTGCCTACGTCATCAGTACGTTTAGTACGCGCGGGAAAGTTTCCTCTAGCGGCTTGGCACGTTACATGAGACACTGGAACAGTGCAACCCACATGAATTTCCAAACATTTCCAAAGCCTTCACCGCCCTCCTCACACTGCCGATTGCCACTGCAACAGCAGAAAGGTCTTTCAGTGTACTGGGGAGACTAAAGACGTACATGCGCTCCACCATGAAAGAGGAGAGACTCGGTGGCTTTGCACTCAAGCACATATAAAAGCACGATGTTGATACTGATTCAGAGCAAATCATCAACGAGTT
The DNA here is from genome assembly GCA_025434805.1 of Antipathozoanthus remengesaui. Lineage (NCBI taxonomy): Eukaryota > Metazoa > Cnidaria > Anthozoa > Zoantharia > Parazoanthidae > Antipathozoanthus > Antipathozoanthus remengesaui. The sequence goes on along the minus strand of JANSTR010152552.1, from coordinate 9,149 downwards.
TGCTGCAGCTTCACCAAATTTAATTTAATTGGACATAAAGAAGTGAACAGTGTTACAAACTGTGCTATAGCAGTCTAGTGTAGCATAACTAAGACCTGGATTTGCAAATCAATTTCCACGCCATATTAATCGACTTGTGTTGCCGTTGTAACATTCAGTCAAAGAAAAAGCAACTGCTGAATGAATAAACAGTTTTTGCAGTTTTGAGTATTTAGATAAATGATTAAAATATATGGTTTTTAAGCAATGTTTAAAATGCAGCTTCTCTGTCACTTATATTTTTCTTTTCTTGCGGATATTGGCCGAGGGACCGGAAGAACCGGAATAGTTCTATAACAGTAATGTAGTATATCGAGACTGGATTAGATTTACGGACTGAGCAAGTGATACAGATAATAATATATGTTCTATTACTAGATATTGTTTACGACACGGCTAAAACCCATGCCAAAAATGACAAAACGGAGAAATTAAACAAAAGACTCTGGTTATCCACAAGCCATTGCCAGGTGCTCACTGAAACCGCTATACATTTATTCAGTGATTGTTTATTTGATAACACAGTTTGCAATACCTGTTAAATAACATTATTTGTTACGGGTGAATGTTGTAATATTCTTGTGATAATTCTTCTATACTCCAGTCCCAGGATGATAATGCGCAATAGCTACAGTTGGCCCTTAAATTAGTTCAGTCAGTGTTTTCGAAACAAGGTAGATTAACTAGTATAAAAAGCCTATGGGTTGAAATAAAAATCTTAATAAATTAAATATATAAATGGCTGAAAATATATGGGAAATAAAAACCAAACCCTGTATAACAAGAGTAACCAACAACGATTAAAATACTACTGGAATCAGTATACTTCATTTGTTTTGAAGCTTTCTCGACTTAAGAATTCCATTTTCCATTAAGAATGGAATCTGAACGGTAAATATTCTTACTAAAAACGTTATTAAACTATCTTGTATTTTTTTGCTAAAGTACGTTTACAAATGTTCTGCTGTCCGTCCCCTCCCTGGTTACACAGCTTCTTGGTCCTGTACGTCAATGACGTCATCAGTAGTAGGGAGAAAAGGGTGGATATCCTGTCTTCGCTCCAGCATCTTCTCCAGTAACAGCATCTGTTGTACACCATCCGCCACGCATTGCACAATTTGAACCTGAATAAAAACGTTTACTTTTTTCCAATGTGTTTCTGATGATACGCTAGGTAATACGGCGGTTTTATAACACAAGGAAATTCGTTCAGTCCCAAGCTGTCCCCAATCTCCCCCTCCCTTTTTACACAAAAGCTCTATTTGTTGAATGATATATCATATAGTTACATGCGCAAGGCTGTAAATCCTTAAAGGGTAAAACGGAATGTTTGATAATACAACTTTTACTTAACATCATATTTATTTTGTGCAGAAATTAAAAACAAACGGGGAAAAATTTGACAAAATAGAGTGCCTTTTAACTGATGATTGAAAAAATTGGAAGTATTTTCAGCAATTTTGCGGGGGAGCATTCCCCTGAACCCCCTAGAATGCTTGCGCCTACGGCACTCGTTGGGTTGAGCTATAGCTAGGCGCGAGCTTGCAGTCCCAATTCAAAAAATGCTGCGCGGTCCCTCATTTCATCTCATTGCTTCAGTTCCGTAAACCATTCACAGGATTGAAGAATCTGTGTCCTTAACCTAAACGTACCTCACTTGCACCAAGCACAACGGCGTTGTAGAGTTCCATCACTCCATTTCGTCGGTCCGACTCCAGCGTTGATTCTGTACTTTCAGGAACAACGGAATTAGTTAACACAATTTGAGATTAGTGCTTCTATAGTTTCCTTCTAACCACGCTACATAGTTTAGCTTAGTAAGAAATATGAAAGTATGAGAAGAAAGTTTAAGTAGGTCTTAACAAGTTAGTTTTTATAATCAGCATGGGGCTAAATTTATTATATTTAAATGTGAGCTGAAGCTGCCATTTGTGAGAGCTGCCATTTGCAGGAGCTGATATCAGAAACTGAATGAAACGAAGCTTGGTCTATCGCTTTTTTTAACTGAGAAAGGTTAAAAAACGAACTTACTAGCTGCCACCCTTCGTAGTTTGAGGGCCTTGAGGATATAATGGAGTCTGTAGTCCTGCAACACAACATTTCACCCCAGTATTAGTCCTGGCTGACATTTGTTCTGTCTGCGATAAACATTATCAACTCTCAAAGCTACAATCATTGACAAAAGTTGTTGGAACGAGCTGATAAATAAACCCGAGAGAGCAAATTTTTAGTTTGGAACAACTGTAATGCTACAAAATGAGCAAAATGGTCGAAATGTTACAACAAAACATTAGTGCATGCACAGTTTTGAATTTTTGACAGTTTTGCTGGCCGGTTGACTCAACATTGATGCGGGGGAGGGGGGTCGTCCCAACACTTTTGACCATGACTGGCAGTCAGAGATCTAACCAGCTAAGCCAACCACGCTCACACATAGTCTCAATTTATTGATATGTTGTCCCATCCTCCCGCACACTTCCCTCCAAAGTACTCACCCGCCATTCCGGGAATTAATACAGCTCCAAGAATCATACCAGACAACGAGGAACTAACGCCAAACTTTAACTGCAATATTTTGGCCAAAAACGTTGCCATTCCGCCACCAAATATGGAACCGGCTGTTATCCCCAGCGTGTTGAACATGAAAGTCTTGTTGGCCAGCAGTAATTTTGTGGCGGGAATCATATCTTTCAAGTTTCCTTTCAATTTTTCGTCTCGTTTTGGAAGACTTCCTTCCTTTATGGCTTGCTCACGCCTTTCTTTTGCTCCTGGAAGCATTTGTGGAAAACCGAGGAGAACAAATGAGGAGATGAAGAGGGCAAATCCTCCGATGACGTAACCGATCCACCATGCTCCTACCCAACGAGGGTCGTCCGGCGTGAGATTCATATTAGGAGGCTGGGGAGAGGAGTGGGATTTGGACGATCATCAAAATCTGTCTCTTCCTTTGATTGGCTAAATGTACGAATGGCTAAATGTTTTACCTGGTGGTGATGGTGGTGGTGGTGGGGGTGATGACAGTGATGGTAATGGTGGTGATGCTGAACGTGGTAATGATGATGGTGGTGGTGGTGGTGATAATGGTGATGGTGATGGTGGTAGTGGTGGTGGTGGTGGTGATAATGGTAATGGTGATGGTGATGGTGGTAGTGGTGGTGGTGGTGGTGATAATGGTGATGGTGATGGTGGTGGTGGTGGGGATGATGGACGTGGTGGTGTATTGATTGTGGTGGTGGTGATGGTGGTTGTGGTGATAGTGGTGGTGGTGCTGGTAATGGTGTTGGTGATCATGGTGCTGGTGTTGGCAGTGGCAGAGGAAGTGATTATATTATTGGTGGTTGTGGTGGCTGTGGTCACTACTTAAGGAACATATTTTCTGTGATATTAGAGATATATATTGTATATAGAAAATCTAGGCTGGATTCTAAAATATTTTCTAAGTCGTTACCGTTTATGTAACTTTTTTGTTTTTTTCTTGCTATTCGTTTTCGTTTTTACGTTAATGTATTCTTTAATATTGTTTTTTGCCTCACTGTAATAGAAAAGTTAATAAAAAAGATGGTAAAAAAAGTCGTTACCGTTACCTTTCTAGAATATTCTGTTAATCGATTGATACAAAATCCAATTTCGAATAAATTTAAAAACTGTTGCTTATTTGCGTTGAAGATGATTATCGCGCCAATTTAGAAAATTCCGTTGCTTCTTTGCGTGAAAAATACATTTGAAGTTATTTTCCTAAAAACGTTTGCTTATTAGCATTACAAATGCATTTGCCACCATTTAAATAAAATGGCAGTTTGGATAATTTTCATAACAAAAGAGATCCAACAACAAGATAATTAATGAAAGTTTGCCTAATTATAATCATGAGTTTTTAAACATAAGACTTGGTTCCGCATTTTATTCATGAACTATGACGTCGTCACCGACATAATTTATGCAAGCTCCGCAATGGCTTTCCCAAAAAAGGTAAATTCCATCCCTACTATAAAACTTACTTAAACTATAAAAACTATAAAACTTATAAAACTTGCACTTTAATCTATAATCCTTGATTCAGAATAGTGTTTCGCTGACCAGCGGGTACAGTTAATTTGGTTAACTATAGACAGAATATTGTTCAGAGGAAATCCAAGAAGTATATTTTTAAACGAAGCTACCTCCAGCTGATCTGGCTCCATGACGTCACGGGAAAAACCTGTTATCAGTATTATGGACTCTCGCTGAAATTTAATGAACTTTTGAATGCAAGATTGAGCCGAATCAACTATAAATAAACCGAAATAAACAACAACCGATATGGCAGACATATTTGTTCGTTGTCGTGAACTTTGATCGCGCACAGAAAAGCATGCTTTAGGGACTGGGAATGACAACAAGTTTTTCCCGCTTTCTCGCACCTGATTGGCTAATTTCATAGTCTCAGATCAGCTGGATGATTATATCGGCAAGTGAATGATTTTACATTTACATCAATTTTCGTGAAATTGCTGCCTTTATCTATGCAGCAGTAGTATATTCCTGCTTTATTAAATATGCTTGAAATTTTTATTTTATTCATTGTTCCGATTCCACATTAAATTTAGATTAGAAAAATTCATATATTGTTTTTGTTTCAATTAACTTTATTGACAGTTCTATTATTTTCTTTTCTTTTCATCACCGCCTTGGGTAATATAATTTCGCACCATAGAATCAAATCGCAACTTTTCTTCAAAAGGCGCAATAACACATTCTTGCAACTTCCAACAGGAAAAGAAAGCACCTACATGTATTTAATAGTTGATTTAAGAACACAAAGAGGTGATGATGGAAAAAGAATAATGCCATAAATAATAATAAACCGGCTGTTAAATTTCTGCTTCAGTATCCAACGACTACAGTTAAAAAAATCCCATTGCTTTCTAGGACTTTTGGCGCTAATTTTAGTCATGCCAATATATCTTTAGTTCACCTCATATTGGGCAAATTTCACTTTAAGCTGTTCTGGTTGGATCTTTCGTTTGCTTTGTTTTTTTCAGTATATTTTGGTTTAGGTTACTAGTAAACGTAAGCTTCGATATAATTGAAGGCTAGAATAGTAAATTCTCGGCTAATTCTATTGTATAATAAAACAACTGAACATAGTTTTGTTGAAGTTTTAGCCGCGTATTATCGACCTGTGTTTTCCTTTCAGTTTATTTGATGGATTATTTTCTTGGAGGAAACAGTGCTCCCGCCGACCCCAATTAAAAATCACTTTGACTATTCGTAACTTGGAAATTAAATTACTGCAAATCACCAGTTTATTCCATTTGTCTTTGCAACTCATTAAGCTTCGCTTCACACAGATCAACCTCTTTCTCAACGTTTAATGTGTCGTACAATAGAATCTAATTTATACTTTTGCGCTTTTTTCCATTCAAATATCTATTCCAAACAGTAACTTCCTCTGACAATGAATTAGAAATTGCCGTGATTCGTTACATTTTCTTAATAGAGAATAATGGAAACTTTGAACTCGCAAACGCTTTTCAAATCATTGCTGATATATTATTTATAGCTAGGCAATTACAGCAATATATATTATTTCCTCGGTGGTACCTGGAGCGAAGAGAAAGTTAATGAAAAGAGTGATTCACTCTGTTTCCTACTGGCGAAAACAACTTCAGATGGATCGCCTTCTTGCAAAAGTGACTCTAGTGCAGAGCTAGACAAAAAAAAATGTTTCTAGGAAATCTCTCACTGGATTTAATTCTGCTCGGATGGCTGACAGTTGCCGAACCACTGTCAGCAATGTCAGGTGAGAGCTACATTCAAATTGACCAAAAGTGTCAATGTTTTGAGAACATGTTATGCTATTTAGGTAGAGGTAAAACACCCAAACGGGTCCAATCTAAAGCTTAGAAAAAGTTCCTAACGATACAAGAACGCCAATGTAACTAAAACAAAATCACCTAGGGAAATCGTGTGATAAACTCAATGAAATGTACGCCTTCTAAGGACTAAAGACAGAATTTTGGTCTTTACGTAAATTGTTAATAAATTTTTCTTGTGAATTTATGTGAATTACTGACTCATGCAAATGTCAGACTAATAGGACGCTGGAATAGTGTGTTCATCTTACTGTGTTCTTTTGAGGGAAAAACAATGATATGAACACTGACGTTGACGATTCGACATCATTTACCGAATTGTAGTATTTAAAACTGCATAATTACATATATGGCATTTATAAAATAACTTTTGTTTTCTGGAAATTTAACGGGCAAGTTTTACCTTGCTTCAATCACATCAGAGGTGTGCGGGAAGATTCTTGTAAAATACGCTCGCTTGCTCTAATCTACTTTTCTATCTAGCAAAACTAACGGCTATCTGCCGGTATAAAATGATAAAGTGGTTTTTCACGATATCGATGCGGATTTTATTTGTAGCTTGGAAAGACTCAAGATTCATGTTGAAAATATGTGCGTATCTTATGTACAATATCTGACATTGTTGTATTGCAGAAAAATAGACATCTCACTTGCGATTTGCATGCTTTATGGGAAATCCTTGTGGAACCAGTCGAATAACCAGTCTAGTAAAACAAGTATGGAGTGGAAAGTTTAAATTCATTCATGTCAATGAAAAAGCAGTTAAACAGTACTACTCGCTACACGTTTTGACTTAACAGTAACTCGCGAATTCTCAATCACTCGCTGCGTCTCAGAGAGTCATGCTGCTCCATTATAGACACAAGATGCTGCGATAATTGCCATCTTTCTCAGACCACAGTAGTAAAACCTTCTGTCATGATTTTTTCTACAAAAACATGCATATATAAGAAATGGTTTTAGGAAATAGTAAATGAAATGGAAACTTAATTTATATTGATATAGTGAGGTTTTACCATCTCGAAATTTTAATTCAGTGGGCACATGTTAATTATGTTTAAAGTTTCTTCAAGTATTCATGTTTTGTATTGCTTCTCTCTATCCGTTACAGACGCAAAGCTATCTTTATCACCATTTGTATCAGAAGAATTTCATTTCTTAAAACATCATTTATTGGTAGAAATCCGGAAGCTCAATTTTCACTTATGGAAAATAGCTGTATAACCAATAAGAATGGAGTAAATCTGTTCATAGCAAATCGGAAACAACGTGAAGGGATTTTGACCAATAATTGGCAACTTTCATGATTTTCGCTTCCTCCAAATTTTGTGAGAAAAATTTGCATGTGGTTCTATTGTTTGTGTCTGTTCCTCTATTTGGGCTCACTATAAACAACAAATTCAGCAAAAATTCTTGTGTTGAATGTAATAAATAGCTGACTTCATAGAAAGTGATTTTGTGTGCTTTGTTCACGACTGAGATTTTTGTATTGAAACATTCACTCACCCGTGCCTTGTTCGTTCACGTTTCTTACGCAGATAACTCGTGACTAAAACCCTGTATGCGCTTTTCTTATGAAGCAAACTATATCCACCGGATATCTTAAACAGAACTAACTTTTCTTAATTCAATTTAAAAAGCGTCTTGGTATACTCAAGCAATGTTGTAAAAATGAAATGTATTTATTAAGACTCACCTTGCCACGTAAGTGCCATTTTGCCAATAAAATTGACTCTTATTCGTTTTCATTTAACTTTAGTAAAAACTATATTTACGAGATCTAGATATATAAAAGTTGAACTAGGATTAACATGAAAAAAGACAAGGGGCGAGAACTGTGCATTAAAATCATTTTATGAAAAAGAAATCAGAATGCAAAAGGTTCATGGTTACGGTCGTAAATCCGTGACCTTGCTTTCGGGGAAAATTCATATTCCTTTCAAAAATCATTATCAGCTTTGTTGCTAAATTTGAAAGAAATATATTACTTTTTCAGTTTCCTTTATTTTATGCTCATTTTAGAAGTTTTGATAATCAGATAATCATTTGCTGTTTCCTAATGACTTTTCCCTTTCCTGGATGTTTTGCTTTTACCCTAAATTTCAAGTTAATTTATTTTTAATAGCAAGCAACGTTGTGAAATGTCATAGAACAAACTGGATGAATTTTCAATTAAAACAAAACACTACCAACATAAAAGAAACTATTCCAACATAATTGATCAGTTGGAGGATGGAATTCTGTCATCAGAGAAATTTCTTAGGAACATAAGATGGAAATGGATGGTCAGGATACAGTTCCGTTTGTTTAAATAAAGTCAGACGCTTGTACCGAGTGAAAAATCTTTATAGCTTTTAATACATTCGCTATATTGCATAATGCTGTCATTTAGAATTATCGAACGACGTTATGGTCATAAAATATGTATCGACAAAACAATGCACGAAAGGACAAGTTTATTTGCTTTATAGAAGTGCCACAATGACCGAAACATTCAACTGTATAATGACAAATCATCCATAGAACATTTTATTTGAAATGGAAATGGATTGATATTGACAAAGGGCAATCTTATCCACGATACAACTAGACCGGATTCAATTTCTCTAACGTTTTCAAAGTGTCGTCTTGGTCGTTGGTGATTGGATAACCGGCATAAAAAAATCTCGAAACAGGGATGTAATCTCATCCAATAATCAGCACAAAGATTTAACAGTTTAAACGTTATCGAGTTTATTTGATTCTATCTGAGGTTCAAATACTGCCATGGTCGTTATCAAATTCCGATAACATTTTTTGTTGACAAGAGCAATCAGAGCATGCGACAATGGTTGCCATATAATTTAGTATAACATATAATAACTTATAATTCAACAATAATTTTCATACTGAAATGGCGCAATATTAATACTATTTGAAAATCAGAATCTATCACGTGATGCACTCTTGCAGGGCCACTATTTTTCGATATAGCAGGGCCAACATCTGTAACCGCTGACAAGCAATTAAAATTGTTTTGAGTTCGTTTTTGCTGCCAAAACATTGACAAAAATTGAGCTTCCAGCCAGGTGATCTGGTGACGTCATTTCCCGTCTGAAACACCCAATCAGCGCAGGGCAGAACATAATTTTATTTCCGTGCCGCTATCGCTGAAGACAGTGAACAAACATTCGAGTACGAACAGTTCTTTTAATTTACCTTTGTTCAGCAGTACACTGCATACAGTACAGAATAACTCCATAGCATATATCCGTA
>JANSTR010152541.1:0-10735 GCA_025434805.1 Antipathozoanthus remengesaui | reverse complement strand
GACTGTTTTATGGAATGTACACGAGTGTATTGCTTTTACGTTGTGAGCTGTGTTTGAGTTTAAAAAGTTACGCTACACAAACCATTTTTTGTTTCTCTTATTACTTACTCCCCCCCCCCCCAACACACACACACACACACACACAATATCTCCATTTTTAATAAGCAACACTTTTTCATACCTGGTTGCTACTGGAAACGCCGTGAACTAGACCTAAAAAGTCTTCCTCTGCTTTGGTATGGTAACGTAAGTGCTCGAGCGGTCAATTAAGATTAAAATTTCAAATAATCAGCATGCAACTGAGTGATTTTTTAACGTCTTATCTAATATATCGGAACCATGATAAGCAATATTCATAAGCGAGAAATCCCCATTCCAGTAACGTTTTAAATAACACGATAGGGTTTAGAAACAATTGAAGCCAGCTATCGAAAATAACGAAAATCGCCTGGATTTGCGGGCGATAATCATAGGATGGAGTCAGTGGAACGTGCCTAACACTTTGTTCATTGCAAGGAATTAGGGGTTAAGCATAGCTAAAAGGTGAAGCCCCATTAAAACTGTTATAGTTTTACAGACAAATAATTGGCATATTGTTTCTGACAGCCCATTTTCACCGTCATATTCCTTGAACTTCATTTTTTCTACTCACGTTTTCGTTTGTTAGATTATCCTGGAAATGACAGTAAGATTTTTGGTAAATTGCAATTTAGTTGATTCATGGGTCGTACTTAGACTTTCTTGAATACAAACAATGCCCAGTAACGTATACACCTCCTTGGATCGCGATTGTTCCTCCCTTCGACAATATTTCGTAGTTATTAAGAGCTGTCACGTGATAATCGTCTCAAATAAAGTTGCTGTTTCAATAACAATGTTTCAATTTTCTCAGATCTGATTGGCACATTTATCTTATTTTTACGACCCAGAATGTGGGTGCCACGTGACCAGACCCAACCAGGGTCTTTCTCTCGGAACAGAGAAGAGCCTGGGAACGAGGTTGCAGTAATTTATGCCATAGTAGCAGCAACTGGTATATTAACGCAGTCTCATTTTTATGCACTCATAAAGCAACTCAGTACACTTTTCAGTTCATGAAGCCTAATTACAATTATACACTATCATGAATGTAGTCTGAGCAAAACAATATCAGTCTACCTAGAGTCTAGAGTCTACATATAGAAAACAAAAATGCAATCATGAGGAAGGATTTGGTTTAATTTGTTTATAAAACTGTTGAAAATATTTCCACAAAATCTAGGAGTTTTCCAGGAGTACAGGGAAATTATCTGTCTTTCCAGGAATTTTCCAGGGCCCTGCAAGACAATTTCAAAATTCCATGAGTTTTCCAGGAATTCCACGAGTAGTGAGCACCATGCGATATGTGTGGTTACCAACTCAGCACACTGGGGTAAGATCCGGTTTACAGGCCGCCTTAAGGTAACTTTAGTCTAGTTGCACCTTTTAAGTTATACAAATATTTAAATGTTGTATGTTAAATGCTAAATGTCTTTGTAATTCTATATGATTAACGCAAAGACAAAGTTGCAGTGGTCGAGTGGTTAGCGCGTCTGACTCACTTGGCGCTGTTGGCGTAACCCGACGGCCGTATGTTAGTTCAAACATCTGCCAGATATCTGTGTTGTGTCCTTGATCAAGGCATTTTACTCGACGTGTTCCAGTTAACTCTGCTGTATAAATGAATAACAGCGTCTGCTCGGAGCTAGCCTGCGATGGATTATTGTCCTATCTAAGGGAAGTAAAATACTCTCATCCCCTTAACACTACGGAAACCAGAGATAAGTTAGAGACGGCCCAAATGAGTCAATGGGCTAGGAAATATAGATCGAAAGACAAAGCCAAGTTATAGTGACATTTTTCAACTGGGGTATTCAAAGAAACGGAGTCCCCCAAAATCTTTTACGCCAGTGCTCTAAACTGACTTACAGTCAGGTATTCCGCTGACAATAACAACTAATAACCGTACTATTACAAGCTACTTTCTCACTTCAAGTTACTATTAATTATCTTGAGTGAAGAATTGTAGAGATGACCAGTTCTGACAGTGCCGTTGAAAACCTAAATGTAGCAGGTTGAGGAAAAAGAACGGCCAGACAGAACCAGATAGAACTGAGTAACCGTTGAGGGAGAACAGATTGCTACGAATGATAAAAGGCAATATTTTGCGCGGAGAAAAGGAGGTCAGTGAAGATTGCGGTAAGAATTCTGACAATGACATTGAAAACCCAACTGTGCATATCGAGGATGCACATAAGCCAGAAGTAAGTACCCGCGTGAGGGAAGACAGATTACCACCACTACGATCCAGCGAATGCTAAAATGTAATAATTTGCGAAGAGGAAAGGACAATAGTGAACGTTGTGGTGAGAATTCTGACAATGACATTGAAAATCCAACTATGTAGGTTGAGGATGCACATAAGTCTGGAAGTTCCCGTTGAGGGAAAAGAGATTGTCACCACCGGCAAGGATTTAGAGAACAATGAATTTGATTGACAAAAGTTCCATCATATATTCCATTTTCTTTTCAACGAACTCTAGCTGTAGCCCTTGGACTACAGCAGCCATATTGAAGTTTCTGTTCTTCATTGCCTCTGAAAGCCGGTTATTAGTTTCTTCAGTCATAGAGGATTAGAGGACTTTGGCTGTTTGCAGGTTTCCTTTTTTCACTTTTCCAGTTCTTTCTCTCTCACGGCCAAGTATACTCTTAGTCTTAGCATCCCTCGTTTCTCAGCTTCTATCCATACTGTTTCTTTTCACTTTCGATATAGTAGTTCCTTTTTTTCATCAGAAACCCTCTTGATATGAAATTCTGTCAGTGCCTCTTGATGCTCGAAGACTCCCATTTGTACTCACATCATCTTGACACGATTCAGTTTCCCAATTCGTATATTTTGACGATTACAGTACGGTCACATCACCAAGAGCAATCCTTCCCGGAATTACTGTCTTATTGTTTGCAGAAAGATCTCGAACATTTTTCGTTGTATCTATATTTCTGTGAGCTAGACAAAAGGCATTTGACGATCATCTGAGAAATGAGTACGTGAATTCACCCTGGAGAGTTGTCCAGTAGAGATTAGCTGTGTGTTGTATCTTCGGCCTGTTACATTTGCCACTTATCTGAGACCAAAGCAACTTCTTCTCCCAATATTGTTGGCATCATGAATGATTACATCCATTTTAATACTGTATTATCGTTGCCTAATAAAGTTGGTAATCTAAGAATTGCCAGTGTGCACCATTGGGCCAGGAGATGTAGAAGTGACACCTCTTAGACTGTTGTCATGGAGACCTTATATACATCTTCCTGAATGCAGAAGCTACTGCAGGTTTTGCTTTTGTCATAGCGTTGAAATATTCTGAATCTCTACAAATGACAAGAGCTTTTTAGGAATACATGAAAATTAATTGTTCCTCCAGTTGTACCAGTTGTTTCTTCGCGGCCTGAAAGAAATGTTCCAAATTCCAGGAGTATTGCTAACCATGGCAGTCCACTGTCAGCAGGTGCTTTCCAACTTTGTCTTTCTGGACTTGGCTCTTTAGGATCTGATTTATTTTGCATCACGCAATACGCAAATCAGCGGCCCTTCACTCCAAACCTAACGCAAAAATTTCTTAAAATTGTCTCCATTACAGTGAAAAAGCCAACTGAGCTAGAATGGAATTGTCTCGTAACTTTCTACACTGACACCACTCATAATTTTTCCAAGGTTTTCAGTCCTTCTCCTTTGTCGCTAATGCAGTTAATCCATACGGAAAAACTTTTACACGGTTCTTGTGAAGCCAAAATGTAGCATGAAAACGCGGCTGAGGAGTGCCTTCAGCAATTCTTACAGAAAGTAGTACTTTGTCCAGTGCGATGACTATAAACCATCTGCATGCTTTGTACATCCCAAATCTACGTCATCATATAGCCCAAGATCGATCGATCCTGTCTGCAACAAGGGGAGCTCTTCAACCAACAGAAAATGTGACCAGTTTCTCCACATGCAGTGGCCAACAGAAAGTGTGGCCAGTTTTGTGCACATGCAGTGTCCATAGTTCTTAAAATATATTTCATTTGTTAAATCTGGTCAGACTTTGTAGTGCATTATATCGAATGTAAGGCCACTTGGAGCAATTTGGAGCCTGAATACCCAGTAACATTTATAGTGTAGATCGAACTTAAACGAGTTTCTTAGAATGAAGCAGTAACACCATGCGTAACATCTAGACCTTTTCTGGCTTCTCGACTTGCAACCCCTACCCTCCCACACCACCCTTTGGATTTAGTATCCTGCAACAGAAATGGGATATAATTCTGTACGGAATGAACAAACATGACAAGGGTAAAGAAAAGAAAGTTCGGCCCAAAGTCTTGTTCATGGTATAAAGCCTCTTCAGACTGGACATGGAAGATCAATTTGATTAATCTTTATTAATTCAATAATTTACAGGAAGTGTGCACATACATACGATGCTCTATTTACAAGCATTAATCAATAATTGCTAATTGATAATTCAAGGATGTCAAAATTCCAAAACAAATTCAAAAATTTCTTCCCACTTGGCCAGACCAAATTAATTTCCTATTTTACAAACTGGTAAAGTATATTGTTCAAGTTAAAAATAGTGTAATCAAAAATGAAATCACCAACACACTGTGCTGCAAAGCATATTCTTACAAGTACCTTCTAATAACATTCTCTGAAAGAAGTTGTCTTATTCTCCTCTCTCATTCACTTTTATGGCTTAAGTTCAATTGTACTCTTGAATTGTTTATGTTCCCATGACTTACAGTAGGTGCAACTACAGTGAAACTTTGGCAAAATGACCTGAAACCTGCACAAAACTGCAAGCACATTTAACAGCAATTGCAATACAGAATTATTGTGAAAGAATGGAAGAGAAACCTACTGACATCTATTGCTTCAATATACACATTTTATTAATCGATGGCCATGCTCCCAAATCTTTTATGATCCTTGCTCTTGTTTTGGTCATATTTCTTACTTGCTTTGAATATGATGCATTATCTTTTCCAGTCTTCAATTATATATATATAATCAAGTTTTTCCAGTCTTCAATTATATATATTAATATATGATCATGGAAATGTTCATAAAATAGGAAATAAGATTGGACTAGACCTTCTACAATAATATTTGAGTCAGAACAGTATACAACTTAAAAAGGGTACGCAGTGTGTGAAAACAGTTCAGCAATGTTAGCTATATTTGTATGATGTTGGAAATCTCCAGCCAAACTTTTGCATCCAATTTATGACTCAAGAAGTGCAGCAACCTGTTGAGATAAACAAAGTTTCTATTACAATAACATAATTATGTTTCCTTGGTTACAATAATGCCAACATCAAATTATTAAAAGCATACAGTCTTTTATTAAGAAAATTGGTAAAAGGGCTCACCATGAACTATTAATTTTATCAATTTAAATATTCTAATAAATTATGTACTTTTTTATCAACAACAGTCTGATTTTCATGTCCAATTGACTTTTTGAAGTTTGTTTTAATCTCTGTCTTACTTTAGACAGAGTCAAATATATTATGAGTACTCAGGGCAGTTGAGGTATCACTGATTTTAACACAAAATGCTTATGTTTACAGATCTGTGACTTGTCAGTGGTAGATCAGGAGCAGCCCAATCAAACTTCTGATTAACAAAAAAAATTCAGGAGTTTTGTAGTAATGCAACCAGACCTCACACATTTTAAACTGACACCAAACTCGCATTATATGTAATAGTTGTTGCTCCCCCTCCCCTGAAAAATTGCTCATCTGTGAATCTACCAACCTCTTCCATGGCATAATCCTGGGGAGATTCCCCTTCATAGTTAGAAAGGGTAGGATCAGCACCAGCAGCAAGTAATATGGCAACAATTGATTGCAAACCACGCCCAGCGGCAATATGTAGTGGCGTGCATCCATCAAACGTTACTGAGTTAACTTCTGATTTACACTGGAAGATCAGGAAGTTAACCATTCCAAGGTTGCTTGATTCAATGGCATGATGAAGTGGTGTGCGGCCACTTGTGCCATCCTGAGAAGCAATTAAGGGGCACTGTCAGTAACACTAATTTCTAACTTTTCATGTTTCCTAACATGTTATTCGCTGTGGATGGTAGTTTACATTTTTCCCTGCTATCTTTCTATATTATCACTTACATAGGTAGAAATGACAAGAGAAACCAGTGAATATTTTTTAAATATTGAATACTAATATAACTTTTGATAGATTCAAATATAATTTTTACCACAAACTAAACGAGTCATAGAATTCAAATTGATTTCTGCTTCAAGACTGAAAACACTGTAAAAAATTTGGCTCAAAAAATAAAAATCTATCAATTATTATTAATTTACAGTTTGTTTATACCAATGGAAATAATTAGTAATATCAAAAACTGTTACCCCATCCAACATGAGTGGGTTAAAATTCCACAAAGTGTTCTGATAATTATATCCAAACAGTCTTGGTAACTTAAATAGTGCCTCTTTATAAAAACAACTGACCCAATATTCAATTTATTTCAAGCTTATGAATTCCTGTTCTCGAGTGTTTGCCTTGTCATGGTTCACATCTTGTAAATACAGCTTGATCCTTTTTCCTCATATGGTTTCTAACCTATAATGTTATTATATTTCATCCTCTCAGGACTATGTGTTTTATTTTACATAACAAAATTCACTGAAAATGAAAACATTGCCTTATTCTTATGAATTTTGCTATTAATATTGTATTTGCTGGTAAAAACCACAACAAGAAATGCCAATGGTGGTTCATAGATACCTGGCAATCTATGTCGGCACCAATTGCAGCCAAATGTCCTACAACTTGTTGAGAATTGACCTGAACTGCGGTATGAAGAGCAGTAAAACCTGCAGGGAAGGAAAACAAAGCAATTCACACCCTTGATCCAAATCCTGTAATCGGGCCTTGTTTCAGCAAGAAAGGGGGAAACCCATTTCTCCATGAAAATGGAAGTGCCACAGTGCACATTCCAGCCTAATGACCCCAGATATTTCGTTTATGCATATTAAAACTCCCATATTTCCTGCAGGGACAAACAAACCAGAGATCGGGAAAGACCCTTGTTTAAAGTATTTACTCGAGGCAAAATTATCCTTTGGCAATGACTTTCCTAAACTATGCCAAACCCACAACTTCAGAACACACTGGCAACTCTATACTAACCATAATAATCTCTTGTCTCCAACATAATTTGTAGTTTTTGTCTGATCTCGTCACTGTAGGACTGTTTCTCGAGTAAAGGTCTTGTGATTTCTTGAATGCAATTTGTATCGTCCCTTTCGCAGGCAAGATGAAGGGCTGTTTTTCCATTTCGATCTCGTAAATCTACACTGGCCCCCGCTGTAAGTAATCTCCGAACAACTGACGGTTGTCTTGTTATGACCGCCAGATGAAGGGGCGTCTGAGAGCGAAGTTAAAAATAAAATTATTTCTCGCCACAAACGCTATTTTATGTTTACCCTGCTTTAAGTATATATCTTTAGAGATATGCATTTCAAGACATTTGAAACAAGAATATTTCATCATTTGCAATCCTTATTTAATACAGGTCTAGTATTTGATAATGATCGTTCTTACCTGTCGCAAGTCGTTGAATATATCCAAGCACTCTTTACACGGAGCGAGGCTCACGATTGCATCGACAACATCACGCTGTGCGTGAATCACTGCAAGATGGAGGGGCCTGCAATCAAATGGACGAATTCGTTAACTTGTGGTAAATTTCCCCTTGATGAAAAGCACTATTGATTAAGCTAGTCAGACGTGTTTACAGAAAATAACATCAAACATGTTTTACAAAATATATGGACACAACCATAACTTCGATTCACTGTGAATCTGCACTGCCAGTGGACAACAGTAATTTACAAATGTTAATAGTGCCTTGGAAATTAATATCATGAGCCTCTAGAAATATACAAACTAAATACATTTCTGCGGGCTGAAGGTCGAACTGCGAAGGAGTCGACCCCGAAGAAGAAGCAGGAACTAGAAATCCAAAACTTACGTATCTCCATCCTCGTCTTGTCGAAAAAGTTGTTGTCTGAGAGGAGCTAAGAGATATCTCGGATCGTTACATCCTGCATAATTCAGAAAATGTCCCCCTTCTGGAGCAAATACTTCAGTTCTATCGTTTGAACAGGGTTGTCTATTCGCGGCAGCGTCTGTTTCGTCGGTGGAATCGATGCAAAGATTTCTGGTTGTCTCTTCCAGAGTTATCATACGGTTTTGTTCTTCAAACTTGTCCAATTCTGCTTCTTGTTTTTCGATTCCCCGTATCTCTTCATCATCGCCAAAACCTGAGTCACACTGAATCTGGTCAGACTTGGGTTTCAAATGTGCTACAAACGGTGGGATAGTCGACGAAGGAGGCGCAACGGCACATCCTCGACGAACCAAAACCTGTTGGTTGCCTTGAATCTCTTTTTTTACTTTTGATTGACTCTCCATCACGCTAGTACCAAAGATAAATAACGTCTTCTTCACTATTCAAAATTTCTTTGTAAAAGTAAACTTAAATCCGAATAACAAAACGTTCCCCTCTCCTATATACCTTTGCCAACGTTCAACTCGAATGTTCTGCAATGGCGGATCCGGACTAAAGTACTCTTCTCTCTCGCAGGAGGGAAATTCCCTGTGTTCTTCACGTTGACCAATCGGAGTAGTGTTTAGATGAAAGTATGAGTATTTTGACCAATCAGCATTCAGTATTCAACGAAGCAATTGATACTACCGGGGAAGCCCGAAGGGACTTCTGGGATAAATGGCTGACGCCAAATGGTTGATTTTATTATTCATTCGGGGATTCCCCTTTTTCCCAACGAGCACGTAGAGGGTCATGCTTACCACGCACACAATACGTTAGTGATTTTGGCGGTTACGACATCCCTTGCGCAATTTCTATTTTCTTTTCTCCTCCAGCTTACATTTTTCCTCGAAGAGCAAATATTAAAGAATAAAAAGTGATACTGTTTGGAATCTGGGAAAATACCGTTTGTGTCGCTAACGAAAGCTCACAGACAATATATAATATATCTTTCTATTGACACTGCACGGAAGGGAAAACTACCTCTTTTGTATATGTTTGCCCTCGTTGAATGCAATCTTATCTTTCAGTTTTAGTTTTCATTTCCTACTGAATTTTCCGACTGAACCACGTCCAGACTGAATAATTGATCCCTTGAAAAGGTAGAAACCCCCGTGCAGTAGCTCCCACCCGATAATCACAAAGTACTCAATAACTCTACTTGCTAGTTTCTCTTTTGCCGTTTCAGTACGTTCTGCTGACATGTGCGTCAAACAATACACTTCACATTGGAGAAAAGTTCCCCTTTGGCCACAAACAAGTGACTATCGATTATTTAAACAAACCTGAATTAAGTGCAACTTTTGTTTAACTGCAGGTTTTCATTCAGTAGGCCCAGTTATATTTTGTCACAATTTTTGCAATATATGAAATATCTCTGGTACACCTACCACGTACCAGTGGTATCTATCAATGTGCTGATTATTTCTGTAAAAGATTATGATTGATAGGTGTCAGGAAAGGGGCGGGCATTATTGATAATTTCCATCACTTTGATGATCGAGTCCACCTGGCATGTACCCTGCGTGTGGGGTTAAGGGGGTTTCCCCCATTGATTCGCTTGGTCAGCTGTAAAGCGTGTTATTTCACATGTTTTTCAGTTTATGCCAAAAACAGGAATGACTGCTGTGCTAGCATGTGATGGCCGAACACTGATCACTTGACCATCTAGTAGTATTACAGGCAAACTTTGAAGCCAGTTTAAACTTGAACCTTTGTGCTCAAAACTTGCCAAAAATAAACTGTGTGTATAGGCAAAATTCCTATATCAATTGCACGCATTATTTCTTTAAAAAAACTCTTATCGAAAGTCTAAATTGAAAATGCTAGATGTCGACAGTGGAATGTTTTCTACGAGCAATTCAAATCCGATCAAAGTCCCAGTGTAAACGTCTGCTCTTTATTTCACTTCAAAATAAATGCTTATTCAGTATTTTCTGTCATCAGCCATAGCGTAAATATGAAACTGTAAGTGTGACCAGATTAAGTTCAACAATTAAGAAAAGTCCCTCAAAGTCAGCATGTTAAATATGTGCTTTGTTAGCACTTTCGAAATGTTGTTTTGTTTTGAAATCTCAGTTGTAAGTCCCAGGACTGTTGCCAATTAGTAGATTAGACAAGTTCTAGATGTGTAACTAGACTATGATCAGTCGTGGGAATGTCAGTGAAGCAACGAGGACGGCAATGTCAGCGGGAACGGAAAAAAATAATGGATACAGAATACATTAACAGTACGTTGAAAGTGCAACCCCAAGGGGATGGGGGTATTCCCCAAAATTGGCCATATGGGTATGTGCGGCAATATAGGGTATGGTTTTCAGGCTGAGGGTATAGATTTTCTCCTTTTAGTCTGAAAAAGAGAATAGTTTTTGAAGTATTTTGCTGCTATAAAAAGTTCCCTCTTTTATAGGATACTGATTTTGCTATTTTGTCTGGAATAGGGTATTGGAAATTATGCCGTTTTTTGTTTGGAAGACGGCCAGGATTTTAGAGGTTGTGCTGCATACCCCTACCCAGACTTTTGGTGAGTTCGCCCCCCCCCCGCGGGGGCCCCGGGGGGGCGGGTGGGGCGACGGGCGGGGGCAAGGGGGCGC